>JAABKK020004060.1:0-62979 GCA_011634745.2 Catotricha subobsoleta
ATTTTAATTGTCATCAGCGCAAATTTTAGCGGACGCTGATTTCAGCGCCGCTGATGCGCTGATGGAAATTTCAAATTTCAGCGCGCTTTTCAGCTTTAGGCAGAGAATTCAATAATATTAGACACATTTCTTTATTACTTGTTTATTATATTATATACTATATTTAAATTTGTACCAAAATAATTTGTTCCCACTCATATAAATTATAAGAACGGTTTTTTTTTTGACGGAATTTTGTATATTATTGTGAAAACTATAAAATAAAATCATATAATTGACAAAATTCATTAAAAAAAATGTCGTTTACTGGAACAATTTCCTCTATTTAAGTTTGATCACATTCTTAAAATTTATATGAATGGGATCAAGCTTTGGTACAAATTTAAATAAAAACCATAAAAATAAACAAGAAATAAATAAAATACGTTTCGAATATTTTTGAATTCTCTACCTAAAAATTAAATAAAAACAGCACAATTTGTTTTTGTCTCAAACCCAATTATTAAATATCTGTTTATATTTCATTTTTAGGATAATTATTTAATAATTAGCATCATTAAAATGAGGATTTACTTCAATTTGAAGAACTATAAAAACAATTTATTAATAATTTTTTTAATTTTCAAAAGAATTTTTCTTTTTTAAGAAAAACAAGAAACCAAATGCATTTATTTCAGAAACCAAAAGTGCATATTCTAATTTTTATTTCACAAAATTTAAGCTTACTGAACTAAATGATTTATAAACTTTATTTGATCGTTCTTAATTTACATATATAACAGTTTATGAAGGGTTAAAAAAAAAATTATAACTTGCCTTAATCTACTCTTCCGACTATGTCCGCTAATACTTCCATTGCTAATATTTCCCAATACCGAACGTGGTGATGTTTTTAATCCAGAATATCCACTTCTGAGTGGTCTTGGTGAACGTGAAACATATCCCACAAGATCACTGTAGTTATTTCCAATGCCACTTTTCATTCTAAAATATATTCTTTGTTATTTATTTATTTATTTTTTTGCTGTTGTAATATTTTTCCGAAATTTCTATCAATTTCAATGTTAACCCGCACAAAGTTGCCGTTACTAAGAATTCGTTTGAAAAATATTCAGTCCTTTTATAGGTTTTTCATAAAGGATATTGTATCAGCTGCGACATACGTTTCGGATGTTAATTTATATTAAATACAATATACAGAATAAGTTTTGTTTAAGAATGCGTGAACCGATTAATGTTGAGAAAATAATTGCATTCAAATTATAAGGCGAATATATGTAAGTTATTTAGTTAGTATGAAAACAGGATTGTAGAAGAAATCATTCAAAGTTCTCATATTATTATTTATATATTATATATAATATATATAAACACAAAACATATAGAAATATATTATCTAGTATTATTATTATTATTATTTTTTTTTGAAAACGTAATACGTTGATTACATCAAGCCTTAATTGCGTGTTCTTAATCGATATAACATAGAAAAGTTTCTTTAGAATATAATCGGTTAGGAAACAAATAAAAATAAAAATATAAACATGAAATGACTATGTTGAATGCTCTATATCTGTTTTCAACATACCTTTACCTAGTTAAATAAGCATATCTGCATTGTTATATTTCTAAATATTTATTTATTTATTTATTTTTCATATTTCGATAGACTAAAAAAGTAAATATTGTTCAATATATCAACAGATTTTACTCTTCCAAAATATTGAACAATTGAACATTTGAACATAGCTTGCAATCGGTATATGGCTATTATTTGTTATATAAAAGTAATCAATTTTCGATGTTCTTTTTTTTCTTTTCGTCTTTTCATATTTGGTTCTTTGTTGTTGAGGACGGTAAAATTATATATTATTCCGTTGCGATATGCAAACGAGTACAATAAATTTTCTTCTCATTAATGGTTCATTGATTTATTTTTCGTACATGGTACGAAAGTTTTCCTTATCATATCAAGTAGGTAACGGATATGAATCTAGATATATATATTTTTATATGTGCTTATTATGAGTAGGTTTAATTTAGTTTGGGTAGTGTAATTTATGTTTCTTTTTTTTCTTTTTTTTTTATTTTATTTTATATTCATAATAATATTCTATTTTTGAGAATAGATTTTCACGTTAAGATAACAACATTTTTGTTTTATTTTAGTTTATATTTTGTTGTAGGATCGGTACTTAAGTAGGTAATTTCTATTTCACATTCTGTAAATAGTAATAGAATTATTGTTTTCTTTTTCGATTTGGCAAATATAAATATAGGATTAATAGGAGAAATTTATGCGATATCTGGTTGGCTCAGAAACAGTTTTAAGAGTAAATCCGTCTAAACATTATACCAAGTAATTTTATGTTTAACTATAAAATTTAAAAGACTTGAAATTTATAAATTGTATTTTTATTGTAACGTTTCATAATTTCATTCTATTTTATCTATTTATCAATATAAATAACGTATTTCATTTCTCTGTGTTTTAAAAAACAAGCTAATCAATTTCGTGATAACAATTTTTTTTTTTATCAAAATTTAATATAAAATGTAAGTTGCATTTCGATAGAGTAATTTTATTTTTAAAATAAGCATTCGCATAAAAATAAAGAAAAGAAAAACCACTCATTAATATCAAACCAACAATGGAAATGGTAAAAATTGACTATTTATAATTATATACCAAAGCAGAGTATCGAATTACATCATCAAAATGTGCAATTTTTTTTGTATTACATTCCATTACAACAGATATTTTTTTTTTAAATTTGTAAAATGAAAACAAAACTCGCTATAGTGCACTAAATAATAATAAATAAAAATAATTCTCACATTAAATCCATATACAATTTAATAATGGTATGGATATTCTCACAACAGTTTAATAAAATATTTATTCTCGCATTGTAACTTTGTTTTGAATTATAATTTCTCAGTTTGTTTGTTTTGTTTTTATCTTGGCCTCATTATTAACTGTTAATGTGTTAATGAATATTTTTCATTCGCTTTTACGACCAATTTTTTTTTTTTTTTAGCTTTTTTATGAATTTAAGATTTACGATTAATTAATTAATTAACGATGATTATGATTATGATTATTGATATTATGAATGAAGTGAAAGAAACGAAACCTGAAGAACTTTTGATAAAGCTGTAAACCGAAGATTGTAATGGAACAAAGGAGTTGCCTTAACATAAAAATGAACTACTTATGACATTATTTTAGATATTTTTGTATTGTTGAATTGTAAAGCTAAATTATAAGTTTATATTATTAGATAATGTATATGTAATATTTGAATAATATTACATAAACACAGTAAATAAACATTTTCGTAACAATTGAATGATATTTTTATATTGATAAATTATTAATAATATTATTAAAAAAGGCAATAAATACATTTTTCACAATACGGTCGTCTTATAATTTTTTTTTATTTAAATTTTAATTAGAATAAATTAAGTCATATCATAATTGATATTTTGTTCATAAAATTTTTCGATTAAAAAATGCCTTGTCGTTAAAATTTAAATTTTAAAAACTATTGTGTGATACATTGTATCACACCTATTGAGGTTGAGTTAACTATTTTTAACATTTATTTGCATTTATTTCTATCCGCAGGAATATTAAATAAAAATTGAATTATTATATGTATGGTACACCATAGCTACTGAAATTATATAATTTTGTACTCGAAAACCAACGAATTAAAAAAAACGTGCGTTAAAAATGGCGCAAAATTCAAATATCGGAAATTCTAATTTAATTTTTTGCAAGAAACACAGAGACTTAATAATTTTTTTGTTGTGATATTTATAGTCAATAAACATTGCTAATTTTTATTAAAAAATTAAAAAAAAAATCAAAAGACGGCCCTATTCAGAATAATATTAAATAAATCGAACACAAGGTCAATATAATTGTCTTTTTGGTTTATTTGTCTTAATATTGTTCTGAGCTGCGGTGTGCTATCAAATAACCTACTGTTTTATGATTTATATGCGGTATAAAATTAACTCGCACAATAAGACAATAATAAAAAGTATTTTTATAAACAATTGTATTTAATTCTTTCATTTTATTTATTTATTTTCATTTTCTTTTTTTGTCCGGGCACTATAGCTCTGATGTAGTCTGTGGACCGAATATATTTTATCGCTATTAAAACTATTGATTATTATTAAGGCGCTGTATATTATGTAACGCCATTCCTGTAACAAATTATTATACCCCCCCCCCTCCTCCTCTGCTGTGTTACGTATCTCAAAATCAATATTTTTAAATATTGATAATTAAATTATTTATTACATATCGTCGTTGATCTGGCATTGTGTAACAAATGCAAATGCCACGAAAAGAATTAAGTATGTGCCATCTGCAAATGTCATGAAAAGTATTATGTACGAATAATGTCACGAATGGCATTAGGTGCTATCTGCAAATGTCACGAAATGCGTATAATGCACTTTGTAACATATGTAGATAGCTGTTTATGCATTTCGTGACATTTGCAGATAGCACATAATGCCAGATCAACGACGAATATATTATTAAATAGTTTTTTTTAAAAAAAATGTGATGTTACGTAACAATAACATCGATGAAAACTACCCTCCCCCTACCAAAACACGATGTAACTTTTTAACGAACAACACCCCCCACCCCCCCCCTCCCTAGCTCGTTACGTAATATATGAACAGCGTCTAATATAGCATTTCAATTAAAAAAATTAAATAAACAAATCAACAAGAAAAATATTAAAATAACAAAATCGTAAAATATCAGTTTTAAAAACAAAAACCTGTAAGCAATCACAATATTGGTCTTATTAAACTTAGGTTTATTTAGGGTATTGGTCATTAAACATAGATGTAGATTCGATGGTAGAAGGTTGTTAAAAGTAATTTCTTTCAGTGAATTAGTCCAAGGTAACACTCATTCTATTCTTGAAAAGATATATTGCTATTAAAAATGTATTCTTGGGACAACAAAAAAAATGCTTGAACTAATTTTAAGTAGTAAGGATATTTAGCTAATAAATTAGATTACACTCGCTGTTAGAAACTACATAATGTTAAATAAATTTAAATCGTAGACACTTCCACCGTTTATATGATTTTATATTAAACTATTAAACTATTAAACTATTAAAAATAAAAATACTCTTAATTGTCTTGTATTGCACTATACGTTCTAAATATATTATCCATTGTGTATAATGAAAATAAAGTCAATAAAATTTTAATGAAAGAATTAAACTTGCAAGTACCATATATTGTTGCAATGATATTATAATTACTTATAAACGAATCACCGTTGGCAGTATAATACCTCAAGCGCATTGGTAACTTAATATTTAAATAATATTGCAATTGAAAAAAAAAAGAACTATTTTTTTCTTTTCAATTCAATTTTCTACCAACCAAATTAAATTAAATTTGTTTCGAAAAAAAAAAAAAATGTACACATTTTATTAAATATATTAATAATGGAAAATATACCTGCTGCCTGTAAATATAAACATTTATTAAATAATGCAACTAGCTACTGTCTCAAGCATACTACATATGATGCGAGTAGACAAGAAAATATTTTTATTTCTCATCATTATAAAATAAAAAAAAAACAGCAACATGTACTGTACCTATATCTCCGGTCGCACATAACAATTTCTGGTAAATTACTTCTTTTTTATTTTTAATCAAATATTTTATTGCATTTAATGTAATATATGAAACATGAGTAACTTGTCTATAGTTTTAATCAAACTGAAATGAATAAATATTCAGAATTAATATAAAATTCCCAAAACTTTATATAACAGAAATTACAAGTAGATTTGTATATCTTTGCAAAGTGTAGATTATAGTGAAATTTCATTATTATTATTATTTGTTTGTTTTTTTTTTTTTTATTTTACGGTGTTATAAATTCTATCAAAATCCTCCCACTATAGAATTTGGTATGATTTAAGTATATATTATTAATACATGATTTATATGTAATAATCTTACCTGTGGCTGGGTTTAATGTTCAGAGTTTTTATGTCTAAGCTTATATGTACCTCAAGTTTATATAAAAATATAGATTTACCGACATAATATGAATAATTAATAACAAAATATCTATAATTAATTTTGTAAGACATGCGTTTTAGTGTAATACACATATTTTTTTTTCTTTTAAATATTTTACTTAGATTACTTTTATACACATAATGGCAGTCCCTTATATTTTGTCGCGTGTTACATTCCAATGAAAGATACATTCTAATTGATGTACGTGCTTACACGTTTATAGACAACAACAAAAAAAATGCCTCCAATTTTAACCTCGCCAGCGGGATAACACACACAAAACAATGTCAATATTATTTGAAATTAATCAGAGTGGCCACAAGTGTGGTAAACACTATCGAATATAATAAATATTTTTAATTTGATATTGTTTTAAGCTTAAATTTATTAGAAATTTAGTTAAATTAAAAGATTTTAAGACCTATATTCAAATATTATAAATATAGATTTTTTTATTTTCACTGAGCGCAATCCTCATCACAATTTCACACTACGCTATTTTATTCAAATTATATGACCGCCGATCCAAGAAGTTTTCATTCCTAACTTATTTTTAAGCAATATGGTCATAAAATTCCTTTTTACATTTACACATATAAAATCATTAAAATACTAAATCAAAAATTTAAGTCATTGCCTCGAAAAAAGAAAAAAAAACAAAATTTGATCATTAAACCTCTAAGGTGCAGTAAATATAATTTATTTACAAAACATAATTCAGAGATTGTAAAACGCCGCCAGAAAATACCCATATTATTATTGTGATTGCTAATAATATTAAATATGTTTCATTTTAATTTTAAATACATATGTAAATAACATGTTCTGCTGTAATTTGTATTGTATTTATTTTATATATTTTATGTACAATTGTTTTCTTTTCGTTGTACTATAATAGTAGTGCATGTTAAAATATGAAATTTTCGTAATAGAGCTCATTTATAAGCGTTTGTCCTATGAAACTAACAAGTTATTGTTCATTTTATTGTGATGCTGTGCAGATATCGTTTTCATGTTTCTGCACAACATAAAAAATGTGCAAAATTTTGTTTATCTGAGAGCATTTTATGAAAATATAACGATCATATCGTAAACAATATTGAAGTGATTATTCAATTTAAGTGTATTTTCTTTAGTAAATTAAAACTAAGATAAATAATTCAATGAGTTAAGGGATTAAAAACAGAAAGAAAAGAAAAACAAAGTGAAAATTGATGAGATTTAAAAAAGAATTAAATCACAAATTTTGGATTATATTATTAAAATGACGATAATAATGGTTATGAGAAAATATTTTCTTGTTCAGGCAAGTTAAATTGTAGGATCTATATTGAAATTTAACATTACATTTTTATTTGATAAGTGCTTAATAATAAGAAATGTTACATTTTGAAATAAAATAGTTTTATTTTAACTGAATTATTGAATTAGGATTTTTATGGATTAATAAATTTTTCAGTTAATTCATATAACAGAGAACAGAGAATAAAAAGAACCCTTTGATATTTTATGTACTTAACAAAATGTGCATTAAGAAAATATGGGTAATTAAATGTTGTTTAAAAAAAAATAAAATAAAAAAATCAATGAACAAACGTTTTGGTATTTTGAAAAAAAAAAGAAAGAAAAAAGTTAATCATTTTTATGCTTTTAATTGTGGCTGATTAATATTATGTTACTGTTGGAAAAAATTGTTTATAAAAAGTGGTATGTCGACAGGGCTTGTAAAGTTGTAAGCTTGTAAAATTGGCGGGTAATGTAAATATTCCATTACCATATTGAATCAATATATTTAAACAAAGCAATAATGTTTCTGATTCAGATCACACATGCACTTCTTGGGATATATAAATATATTTATATATATTTTATATTTAATGTTAAATTTCAAAATAACTAAAAAAAAAAAAAAACTTATAGCTTATTGCATTAATAACATTTCTACTGATAAATTTCAGATGATAGTACTATTAATATCATTTATGAAATGTAAAAGTGAATTACATACACTTGAAACACCTATTCCTGAATCACTCTTGAAACCAAGAAATTTCAATCCTCATCCCTATCGATATCAACCGTCACAAATCAATATTGATTATGATTCTCTTCAAAATATTCATGATCGATATGTTCCAGTGGATGATAATTCAGTGTACGACGTGAATGCGGCGTCATCAATAGCCACTCCAGCTGGTCAACAAACACAGACTAATGGAATTTATAGGTAAAATGAATTTCATATCATGCATTAAAAATTTGATTATAATATTACTTTGATTTCTAAATAATTAGTCAGGGTCCAGTTCAGTTTCCAGCACAAGCATCATCCGCTAACGATTTGAATAGTATTGAAAATCTACCACATCCTTATGCAAAATTGAAATTAAAAGGTCATAGACGCGGAAGTCGTCTCAATATAAATGATTTAGAAAATGTACGTTCTTTTTCTTTTGTTTTTATTCTTTTTTTCCTGGTGGCAATCTGGCTTGAATTTTTATTCAATAAGAGTGAAATGAAATGAGATTTTATAGACATTTTTGCTTTGTCGTTCTCAATAAGGAAAATATCTATTTTCCTTTTCTTTTCTTTTTTTTTTATATAGACATAAATATTGTAGCTTTTTTTAATTACTTTTATAAGTACTGTAGGTACTGAATAAAAAGTTTTATAATAGGATTTTAATTATTATTTCTCGAAAAATTTTAGGAATCATCGTCATCAAACACAAAAAAACAATATGCATTTTCATATACAGTGCGTGACACACAATCAGGAGATGATTTTTCTCATTCTCAACAACAAAGTGATGGTGCTGTAAAAGGAACATACAAGGTTCAATTACCTGATGGTCGAATACAAATAGTCAAGTAAAAAACAAAAATCTGTTAACTAAATTTTTCTATATTACTTAGAACATAAGAAATTAAATTACTATTCATAATTTTTAGATATACGGCCGATAATGATGGCTATCGAGCTGATGTATCATATATCAAAGACACTGATTCCGAACTGAGAAATGTCATTACCAAACGACCATCATCATTAGCTTTAGAAAATGCTCAACCAATTTACAATTACTACAAAAATCAACAATTAGATAATCATCAACAGAATGATTACATTAATTATATTGTTGATACACCAAATCATCATATTCAGCAACAACATCCAACAGCTTCAACATTGTATTCAAATGCAAATGCTGATAATTTAAATACTTATAATACATCACCATCACCAACGCCTGCATTATATCCTCCTGATGACCATCAAATAATTATAAATAATCCCAATATATTAAGACATCATCTTCATAACAATGTACCTTCTGCTGACTCATTACAAACATTACAGTCTCCATCACCAACTGTGGCTGCGCATTCAAGTATATTTGTGACAACATCAAAACCTACGTATAATGATATTAATATCGAAATCCCAGCGCTGAGAAAAACCATACCATTTTCAACAACTGGCACATACATTGTTAGTCCGAAATCAACGCAAGTTCAAACAAATTATGATTATTTTTTGGATTATGATTATCGTCAAAATAATATTTATAGTGAAAGTAATGGCGTCGATGTGGCAGTTGCTCAAACAGGTTATGGCCGTGATAGAGCAGAAAATGGACAAAACAATAATAATAATATATTGACACAACAAGCTTTGTATTATAAAACTGGATGATAAAATAAATACAGACTGTAATTTGCGCCTAGGTCATTAATCTTTTTTAGTTCTTAAAATGTTTTAAAAATCGAAATTATTATTAAATGTGAAATAAAACAAACACTATTTTGTTTTAAAATCTAATTAGAATGATTTTATATTTACTCAGACCAAAATCTATTAAGAACAGCATTTAAAAACCAAATGAAAATTTTCAAACTAACACAATTATTCATCAGGTCAACTCAGCTGTTATTAATTATTTATACTGACATTTATTATGCAATATTGATCTGACTTCAATAATTTTAAGAATATATAACATTATTTTATTGAATATAATTAAAGATTTACGAAAGAAAGACATAGTATTTATATTTATACAATTTCATATTTATCCGTATAAAAAATGGTGTCCGAGGAATATTTAACAACACTCTCATCTTCCACTTGTAATATTTGATTACATTTAATGTCAGCATATGGAATTTTCGAAGAAAATTTAATTTGTAATGGAAAGAAGTCACCAGGAATTGATGATGGCACACTAAATTCCATAGCACCATCTTTATTGCTTTCATTTATTATAGGTAAATTCCATTGTAGAAGATTTTTACGTGAATCATGATGATAATCTCCATCACATTCCGCTACAGTGGGATGCGCACCCAAACTAAAAAAATAATTAAAAAAAAGGTAATAGAAGTTTCAAAAAATCGAAAAAATTATTTGTCTTCAGACACTTACGGCAATGGAATTGATATACAAACATCTTGTAATTCAAGACGTTGATGTTCTAGTTCATATTCGATATTCACATCACATCCACCTTCTCCATTTTCAGATGGCCAACAGTTAACTTTGAAAAAATCATTTTATTTATGATTAAAAAATAATAAAAAATAACATATGCTTCTTGAATAAGCTTACTTGTAAGTGGTATTGCTGATTCATCTTGTGTTTGATAGCGCCATTTTAATACCCCAACATCTGTGTTTAATGGGAATGGTTTACTTGGATTCTTAAGACCAATTTGTCCACGCGACTTAAATAACTCTTTATCAACATTCGGATGTGTTTGCAGTTGAATGCCCATTTTATCATTATTCTCCAATTGAATTTTTATTCGTCCATATTTTTCATCCGAAATTCGTAGTGTCAGCAAACCAGATAGTTCGAACGCTTGCAAGCCACCTTCTCGACCAAGACGTACACTAATTTTATCTTCAATACGTAAATGAACTCTAAATTAAATATATATAACCATGAAAAGTCAAAATTATCATCACTATACCACTAAAGAAAAAAAAAATAATACAAAAAGATAACTAACTCATCTATGGGTACATCCGATTTAGCCCGAACAACAGCGGCGGATGCATTGGTTTGTGTTGGTGCTAAATTTGAAATTTTTTCACCTTCACTTTTCAATTGATCGACGAATGAATCAACGTCCTTACTCTTGCCACCTAATTTTAGAGCATTTCGAGTTGCTGTTGGTTTTCTAAAAAAAAAATTAAACATTATTTAAAGTACTATACAGAAGATAAATAAAAAGAAAAGTGATAGAAGAGAAAACAATAAATTACTTAATCGGCGATGGTAAAATATCAGAAATCGATGGCGATGATATTGATGATGAACTGGATATTCCACCAGTAGATCCAAATCCATCACCAATAGAGCTGCTTCCAGTGCCACTACCACCATAATTACGGCCCATCATAAATCCACGCTTATTTGTTTCCAATCTTTGACGTTGCAGTTCTTTTGCTTTTTCACGCATTTTTTGTTTAGCTTCACGTTCTTGTGTCTGACGGACAGCTTGATAAACTTTCTCTTCGTGTGAATCCATTTCAACAAAGGTTTTTATTTGCGCTAAATTAACACTTTCACGATAACCAAGCGCTACAATTTCATCGAATGCAAATATTAAATTAAAAGCGTTTTCTAGAATTTCCTTTTCGTCTAAATTACGACAATATTCCGGAATCTGTTATAGAATTGCAAAAATTATTAAATGTGAGATTTATACTAAATATTCAATTAAATATTTTATATGCTTACAACTTTTGAAAACAATCTCAATGTTTCCAAGTCCTCCAATATATTTGATGTTTTTGTTGTAATGAGCAACATGTACAATTTTTCCATTGGTTGATAAACATAACGAACTGAATCGGTCTCAACAAATGTATGTTGTTTGCCGGATGTCATTAATTTTGGGAATGCTGCTAACAGTCCCTCAATTCGTGCTTTTGTCATTTCAATAAATTGACGAGAAATTATCGCTGGATGTAAATAAAATATTTAATTTAAAAACCATGAAAAAAATAAGTTTTAAGTTGTTAAAAAATGTTAACATACTTTTGCCACCTTTGGTGCAAACGGCTGCTGCTATTAAAACCTGAAATAGGAATATTTCATCATTATAAAATCTACTTAAACTATTAAATTTTTGATATGATTGCAACCAAATTATTGGAAATTTCACAGAAATGAAAAATTAGTAAACATTTATTTTTTTTAGGTATGTACTCAGTCATCAGCATTACTACACAACAAACCAACTTTCATTTTAGCAATAACAAACCATTTAATTGGCAAATTTATTTAGTGAATAAATATATCTTATTAATATTTACCATTGCTGAATTTTTTTAATTTAATTAGTTTTATGTTAGATTTTAATTGTAAAACTTATAAAAATAAGAGAATTTTTCAATGAATGAAATAAAATCACGGGTGACGTGTATTACTTTGACATTTAACAAGCTACGCAAGCAATAGTGTTCTTATTCGTTTGGTATTTTAGTAAATTATATTTAAGTGAGAACAGATAATGTAGTGGAAGCGGTATCATGTTTTGATAAATTAATAATTTTCTTGATTCCCAAGAAAGGAACGTTCACAATGTCGCTCGTTTGGAGGGGGGTAAGTGATTGGCGAAAACTTCAAAAAGAGGAGAATGAGGGACCGGATCAATAAACCATTATCAAACAAACTTTGCTATGCTTAAGCGTCAAAAACTGCAGTAAGAAATAGCATACCACATTAAAGGATAGACCTGTTTGAGCTGTAAAAATTATCTTCGTTAGGGGCTGGCCATAAAGGACGTCACGTTTTAGGGGGGAGGGGGTTCTGGCAAAATTAATTCATTTTGTCTATTCTCGCGAGGGGTCTGACAAAAATTATTTACTATTTAAAAGTGACTTGTTTAAAAAATAATTTAATTATTTTCATAAATAAGTATTTAATATTTTAAACTTCAATTTCTAGCAATAGTAATATTAACATTGTATTATAATTTTGAATAATCTCGCGAGAAGTCGAGTTAAACAAGCTGCCAATGCATTGGCACAAGCTTCATTTTATTAAATTATTTTTAACTTTAATAATTGTATTAACATCCTTTCGCATCCCTTCACATTCCTTCACATTCCTTCACATTCCTTCACATTCCTTCACATCTCTTCACATCCCTCCACATCGATAAAATGAAGCAAAATGAGGTTATGTCAAACTGAACATGTCTATTGATTTTGACATTTGGATTCCCCGTTTCAGTGCCTTTTATAGTTTGTTCATAAGTTAAACAATAAATATCATAAAATACCGATCGTTAGATTTTTTTAAAATTGATTGTTAAACGCCACTAAAAACATATTTTATTAAATAAATACTAGGCGAACTGAAAAATATATATGCTTAAGTATGAATCGGAATTAATACCAAAAGAACACAGCTATTATTCACTGCACTCAAAGAAAGACAAATTAAACTAAATAACCTGCAACTAACTTTATTATTATAATTCTAAAAACCCAAAAGTCATTCCCATAAACGCAAATAAATAGTAACATTTTTCTGTTTGTCATCTACGTCGGTATATATACGAAAAGAATCATTTTAATTTATTAAATAAAAATGGCATTAGCTGATGTTTGTGGTTTAACTGGTTCTAATTTATTGTACGATAATGAATTTAGTGCAAATGCATTACACAAGGAAATGATGCTGAATTCTGGTAACATGGAAAATAATTATCAATTGGCGATGCCACCATTCGCAAATGTAAGGTTATAATTTGTGGTATGTTTTGTGAGAGATTTACTGAAATAATATGCTTTTCTTTTGTTCTCATTAAATAGCCTATGGAAAATTTGAATAAAATGCAAGAAATTGGTGCCGCTAATGGAATTAAGATGCATTTCGATCATGGTACCACAACATTAGGATTCTGCTTTCAAGGTGGTGTCATTCTAGCCGTCGATTCACGAGCAACGGGCGGCCAATTTATTGGGTCACAATCAATGAAGAAAGTTGTTGAAATCAATAATTATTTGTTGGGTACATTAGCAGGTGGGGCAGCAGATTGCGTTTATTGGGATAGAGTATTGGCAAAAGAATGTCGTCTGTATGAATTAAGAAATAAAGAACGGATTTCAGTTGCAGCAGCAAGTAAAATTATTGCAAACATTTCACATGAGTATAAAGGAATGGGTCTTAGTATGGGAATGATGTTGGCTGGATATGATAAACGAGGACCAGGCCTGTATTATGTTGATTCAGATGCAGCTAGAATAACTGGAAAATTATTTTCCGTTGGTAGTGGTTCTGTTTACGCATATGGTGTACTTGATTCAGGTTATAAATGGGATTTAACTGATGAGGCCGCCCAAGGTATTATTTCATTCTCAATCAATTTATAAAAAGTAATTATTTAAGTAATGTGGTGTTTTAAACTTTGTTTTTGTTTTTTCTTTTTTAATGCAGAACTTGGCCGTCGTGCAATTTATCATGCAACACATCGCGATGCATATTCTGGAGGAATTGTTCGTGTTTATCATATTAAACCAACTGGGTGGGTTAATATTTCAAACGAAGATTGTGTTGATTTACATTATAAATATGAAGCTGAAAAAAATGCGCGTAACGCTTAAGTTTCCTACGTTATATTTTTAATGTATTATTTTCAATTCAAAAATTTTTTCATAAAAGATCTAATAAATTAATAAAAAAAAGCAACATTTTCTTCCATTCTTATTTCAATTATTTATTCATTCAACCAAGCGACTAAATTTTTCACAAAACATCTCTTTTGTTTCACATTCTTCTAGATTATTAATAACTGATTGTATTTCAGACAACAATTGATCTTTTGATGTCGGTAAGCACTGTTCAACAATGCTTAAAATCACTGAATGAATGTTCATGAATAGTTCATTGTAAATGGAAATATCTTTCATATGAGACACAAATTTCAGGGCATTTCTGAGGAGATCCATTTTTAATTCATTTGATTTCGCATTTGGTAGTAAGTTATTCTGAAATGAAAAGAGAAAAATGTTTTTATACTTCTACTTCAGTGGTTTAACTTTCTTTTTTTTTTTAACTCGTAAATAAGTCACATTTATATAAAAGATGTTATACTTCACCAGGAAATTAATGAACTCTTACCTTTAATACTCTTATGAATCCATTCGTTATATGACGGAAACAATTAATAGCATTGGGTACAGACGACTTTGAAACAATTGTACAAATTAATTGCATAGCTTCCCAGAAACTTGGCAAAAGCTCTTTATTTTTGGCTAACCATTCTATTTCTTTTGTTGTACAACGTACAATAATTTCGCACAAAAATTTAACGTTTTCCATTTTTGTTGATTCTTTAAAATTATTTGAATGAAGAAATTCGTCAAAATTTTGCAATGTTTGATCTTTCTGTAAACCAAGTCTTTGAAAGTAATATCGCGTCATCGGTCGAAAAGATTGAATTTTAGAAAAAATCCATGATTTGTCTACGAAAATATAGAAAAATAGTATTTAAATGCCAATAGTTTGTCTTAAAATTAAATTTAAAAATATGTAAAAATGCAATTACCTTGTTCCCTAGCTATTGGTAAGAATTTCTTGATGACATTATTGATTAGATCAATTGTTTTAACTACAATTTCCTCCATTTCTTCGGTATATTTAATTATGTCCCATCGACATTGTTCTAATACCTGACCGGCCATTACCAGTATAGGTGCACTAAATTCATTAAATTTATGTTTTTGCGATATAAGCAAAAATATTTTCATAATTATTAAAATTTGACGATTATTATTGGTTTGCAATGCGGCAATTAAATGTTTTTTATATAAACAATTAATAATGAATGTTGATGCTTCAATAATATTTAAGAAAAACAATTCAGAAATGAAAAGTGGTATAAGTTGTTGAATATTTTCTTGTTCCGATAAGACTTTAAATTGAAGCAACTTTGTTAAATTACATTCAATAAAATGCTTTGAGACGACTGCAGTATCCTGTAAAATTATCACCATATGCTTCATTTGCTGTTCGTTTGTTAGAGCTTCATCAAAAACTTTATCATAAAATAGTTGCGAATTTTGAAATAAAACTTTTAAATATGATTTTGTGTGTTGAGTATATGTTGATTTGTTGAAAACTTCAATTAATAAGTGATCAAATGTTTCCAATTGTAGGAAATTAAAATGTTGCTTTTGACAATCAATCGCATTTAAAACTAGTTCAAAGATTTCTGTATTACTGAAATGTTCAAATGAATTTAAACAAATATCAATGAGTTTATCCTCGATGCCTCCTCCATTTTCTGTATCAACATTGGATGCATACAAAATTATCTGTTTAATATTATTAACACTTAAAATATCGGTATATTCTTCAAGTGTTTCTAAACATTCTTGGTTATCCAATACTAATTCACCACGACTGATAAAACCATCAATCCATAAATTAATATTATCATCATCTCTGGACAACTTCTCTAATTTCACTATCAATTCACCTATTGTGCAATGGGAAATACGCTCTTCTATGGTCAATGGTTTTATCGATATGGTTTCCAACTGAGAGCTAACATCATGTTGAAAACATTCATTAACATTAATTAGATTTTTCACATTATATGCTGCTTCGCCAACAATTTGTTGCAATGTAACATTCTCATCGATATCAATCTCAACCCAATACATAAATGCATAGCAACTTACTTGCATGACATTGTGTTGTAATGAATTCAATAATGTTGTATTTAATTTATGCAATGTTTCATTTACAGTGTCACTATACATATTACTATGTTTATTAACTAATGGCTCAAAATTTTTCATTAACAAATAGATTTTATGATTTGGATTGTCCAATTCGAATTCTGGCCTATGTTGATATAAATTGAAACAATACAAAACCATTTCCAAAATATGTTTCATCACAAATCCGGAATATTTGTAATATTTATTTCTCGACCAATTATTAAATTTCTCAGCATCTGGTGAAAAAAAGTGCCTCAAAAAATCCATTGTAACATCAAAATATTTTCCAAGAATAATTTTTTTATCGACTATTTCCATTTGACGAAAGTCAGATCTTGCAATATTTAAGTAAATCGATTTTACCGTATTGTCAACGCGATCGAGAATTTCATATGGATCGGCGTATTTTAAACTTTCAACAGCATTGTCAACAAATTGCAATGCAAACCAAATTGGTGTATAAGAAATACATTCATAAAAGTATTTGTCCAATGATAGACCCCAGATACATGCGAGTAATAAACATTTTGGTAACTGTGGAAATGCATTTAATAAATGACTCACGGTATGATCGTTAATTAAATTATATTTAAATGTAGCTTCAGTGTTCAAAACAAGAAAAAATGCTACTTTACGTAGTTGATTATCGTATTCTGGTAATGGTTTTAGGCTGGTGCTATTGACATATCCTTTCGATCGAAAAAAATTTAACAACCTTGTAACTATTTCCGAAATGTATGGTTCATTTCCTAATTAACGAAATTATATTTTATTGAAAAAAATTACAGAATACAATTTATTAAATGAAATAAATGAAAACGACTTACCTCCACGAAATTGTATTTTATGCAATGGTTTTATATAATCATTTGCGTAATT
The DNA here is from genome assembly GCA_011634745.2 of Catotricha subobsoleta. Classification (NCBI taxonomy): domain Eukaryota; kingdom Metazoa; phylum Arthropoda; class Insecta; order Diptera; family Cecidomyiidae; genus Catotricha; species Catotricha subobsoleta. The sequence goes on from JAABKK020004060.1 coordinate 17,715, forward strand.
CAAAATTGATTGAATGTTTGATAAATCTGAACAAAAATCCATATTCACAGAATTTTTAAATAAGTCCAATATTTCGTTTATGTTTCTCATTTCAGATTTCAAACGAAAGTTTAGTTAGCTGTGTGTATTCAAAAACGTTTGCTACTAAAAACTTGTTTGAGATTTCAGTTTTTATGTTTATGTATGTACCTAATTTTGACAATTATAAATACGCATTATTGTAGTCTTTTAAATAAACAGTGTTGACACAAATTCATATTAAAAATCTATTCGTGATCTGCATGCTCACTAGGGTGCAGTAGTTTCTATGTATAAAAAGGTAATCATAACTGTCAAGCATCTTTGTGTTCTTGCAGTTAAGCACTAGTGCCAATTCCTTTGTTGCAGATCGCGAATAGCGAGCTCTTGATGAAACATCATAAATTATGTTACCTTAAATTATTTAAGGGAACGTTCACAAATGATGAATACACCGAAATTTATGCTTTTTTATGTCAAGTTGCTAGAAATTTGTGTGTGGTATGAGCTAAATTCCTTCCAAACGCCTAATAGAGAAGAACTATTTGAAAACTATAAGCGCAAATATCTCACAACACCAGTGCTTAAGTCGAAAAATAGGAAATCAAAGTTGTTTAGTAGTGCAAGCAATATTTGGTAATAACTGTTTTGGAGTTAATTCTACTCACCTTAATGGGAAGTGTTTTGTTTTTTCGATATGCAAATACTGAATTGTTTCACTTTCAATACTAGCAAAATCAGTTAGATTTGTTTCAGTTCGTTTTTACAGCGTAAATTAAAGTTGAATTGAAGTGAAACCGAAAAAGCAACTTAGTAGCCTTATAAAAAAAAAAATATAAGGTCGTATATAAGGTTTATAGCTTAGAGAATGTTTTTTGAAAAAATGTCTTTTTATTTGAAAAATTTTGCCGGAGAAAAAATTACGTTAAATAATTATGCTGCAGAAATCTTAAACCAATTGCAAGAAATTTTCAATAAAGAGCAACTCTTTGATGTAACGTTAATCGCAGGAATTGACAGAAAAAAGTTGTCCTTCTATTTCATTGGGTTATGAACAAGAATTAATTATTAACTATTATATTTTCATCAGAATTTTAGCCCATCGGTTGGTGTTATCAGCTGCAAGCCCATATTTTCTAGCAATGTTCACAACATCAATGATAGAATCCACACAAGATGAAATAACATTAAGTGATGTTCATGGTGATATACTTAAGCAATTAATTGAATACTGTTACACTGGAATTATTGAATTGCGAAGTGACAATATTGAAAATATTTCAAATACCGCTTGTCTTCTACAATTTAGCGCAGTTGCAACCAAATGTAGTGAATTTCTCGCCAAGCAATTAGACCCATCAAATTGTTTGGGTATTGGATTCTTTGCCGATCAACACAATTTCTCGGAACTTTCAAAACTTTCCAATGATTATACATTCGACCACTTTTATGATGTTTGTATGAATGAAGAATTTCTACAGCTCACGAAAAAACAATTGCTTTACTATTTAGAGAGTGATGAAATTAACATTCCCTCGGAAAATTTCGCCTTTGAATCGCTAATGATTTGGATAAATTTTGAATATCAGATAAGAAAAAATTTCATACCCGAGCTAATACCTTTGATTCGAATGTCGGAATTGGATCCAAATGTAAATTATTTCATTAAACATTTAAATCTTATATAGAAAATAGAATATTATCAGTAATTTGATTAATAATTTTAAAAACTTATTGCAGTACATTGTAGACCACATTGAAAAAGTATGCACAGAGCATAGCTGTCAATACTTAATTATAGAATCATTAATATGGCACTTTCTACCTGAAAGACGACCGCATAAATTAACTTTTTTGCCCTCACCCAGGAAATCGTATATGCAAGAGCTAGTAGCTATTGGTGGAGCATGCCTAATTGAACAACCGGGCTGTATAACCATCGAGATGTATTCTGAAAAATTAAATAAATGGTCTACGGCAAAAAATATTGAAATTGAAAACCGTGACGGATTCGATATTACCACTATTGGTAATCAATTAATTCTTATTGGAGGTAGAACTGTAGAAGGTGTATTAAACTCTGTAAGCTCTGTTTTCTTTTTAATTTGTTTAAACAATATATGCATTAGAGTCTTACATCTCTTGCAGAGAACATATATATTCTCTGTCACTTAAATTTTTTTGGTGCAAATATTTAAAAACACTAAGTACAATGCTTAACGCGCTCTTTAATATAGCAAATATGAACTGAAAGATAAATTATATCTAATAGGTTGTCAATATATACATGAGAACAATGGAGATTACCAATTTGCCAGAAATGAACAATAGAAGATATGGTCATCGTGTAGCCAATTTAGATGATTATATTTATGCTATCGGAGGACGAAATGAGCTGGAAGATTGTATAAGTTCTGTTGAACGGTGAGTTTTTCAGACATATTTTCTAACATATTTGTTTTGACTAAATTTTTTTTTCTAGTTATGACCCACAATTGCAAAAATGGGAAAACATTGCATCAATGGTGTATGCAAGAGAAGATCATGGTGTAGCCATTTTAAATGGTTTAATTTATGTTGTTGGAGGATATAGTGATACTGATAGCTCTCATGATTCCGTAGAATGTTACGATCCAAAAACTAATAAATGGTATTTAAAAGCTTCAATGCAGAGGACGCGTGATGGACCCGCTGTATGTGCGCTGAATGGGTTTTTATACGCATTGGGTGGTATAGTTACTGAAGATTTATATGAAGATATAAAAACAGTAGAAAGATATGACCCAAATACAGATTCATGGACATTGGTAAGGTTATATCAAGAAATTCGCTTACAAATAATCCATTTATAAACAAAAATTATAGCTCGCCTCCATGAATGATAGTCGATCCTATGCCGGGGCTGCATCTTATGGAAAAAACTTATTTGTTGTTGGTGGAAATGGTGAACTAAAGAATAATGTGGAAAAATATGATACCATGTCTAGAAATTGGGTGCAAATGGCATCATTAAATTACGGACGAAGTCGACCTCGAGTGTTTTGTATGTTAATTAACAAACTACGATCTCTCCAAAATTAAAATAGATGTTCATTTTAAGCTATTTTTATATTTAAATTTTTTTAAACAAAAAATGCATAATAAAATATCAAAATAAAAAATGTGAATTATCGAAGTGTAAGTACTTACACAAAACACAGAACAATTATAAAATTTACCAGAATAAAAGATACCATTATTAATTTAAAACAAATAATATATAATTATTTTTATATACTATATTAATGGTTGTCTTCGGTTATTACACTTTTAGTGCGGTGTACGTAAAGTGTGCCACACCATGGCATTCGTTTATTAAAGTGTACACACTATTTTCGGACATTATGGGACACTTTTTTCGGAGTAGTATTCGTCAAGCGACTCTGTTAATGTAGCAGAGTCGTTTGGTGATCATTAAAGTGCGCGTTTTTTTATAATCGAACATAGTGCAGTACATCTCCTAAATTTTTTACGCACTATTCATGCACCGGGTTTATGCACACCGCACTAAAAGTGTAATAACCGAAGACAACCAATTATATACTTGAACAATGGATCTTTATAGTATTCCAATGAAAGCCATATTTATCGACAATAATTTTCTAAAAAGCTTAAGAAAAGTGAGAAATTAAAAATCATCCGATTTTTAATTGACAAATTTTCAGCACATTTGATTAGAGATTTGTTGGATGTATCAGGTAATATTCAGGTGAAAACATATTAAATATTTCAATAAAAAATTTGAGATTTTCCTAGAATTCTGATTGTGAAAACATTGAACAAATTCTTGATGAATTTCATACAATTCTGTCGCTTGCTATAGCATTTCGGTACAATGTTCCCTTTATAAAAGGATCTGTGGCGAAATCTAGAGATTGGATATGTAACGTTGTAGCACAGCTTGATGAGGAAAGATTCCGAATAGTTAATATATTTGTTTAAAAATAAAGGAACAAAAAAAAACAAAAAACGGTCTTTCGTCTTCAAATACTGCGCTGTATGCAATTCAAATTTTGGAAAAGTGAAAAAAGATACTATTATCTCGAAATTCTTCCAAAACCGCACATTGTATGCAAATCGTATTTTGGAAATTCAGAAAGGGTAATTTTGAAATCGAAATAGGGTAATTTCTTAAAACCTAAAAAAGATACTATTTTGTTCAAAATCGAGGTAGGGTAATTCTCTGAATGTTAAAAAACATACTATTTTCTGTTCAAAAACTTAAAAAAGATACTATTTTCGGCAAAATCAACATAGGGTAATATTTTTTTCAAATCTCAGGGGGGGTAAAAAAAATAAAAATAGTTAAGTTAAAACTATGTTAAAATGCGTTCCGAGTTAAAAATGGAGAAATAAAACATATTTTTTATACCAATTGAAAAAAAAAACATCGTTTTAAACTGTAAAAACCCTGGTTTGCATAATTTTTACATTTACTCAATAGGTACCTCAATACTCAATCTCACGTGATATTTAGCGCAAAATATAGCCTATGCTTTGGTTGAACCTACTTCATTTCCCTCAAATTAGAGGCCTGCACCGGTATACCAGTACCTGCGGATACGATTCTCGGTTTCGGGCAGAGCCCTGCGGAAAATTTGAGCCCGAAGCCCGCCCGTTAAAAATAAATAAATAGTCTTGCTCGACCCGACCCGCATATTATCGGTGCGGACCGGGTCAGGTTCGGGTACCCGTGAAAATCAAAACTTTTTTTTTTTTTTTAAACCTACGTAAACGTTTACGTTTAAGCTTACGTTTTACGGTTACGTCATTTGCGAAATCTCTCTAATATCGATTTGTTCTTAAATATATGTAAAGGAAAATAAATGGCTTTGAAAATAGATCAAAATTAAAAGATTTTCTTTTTAATATTTTTACCCGAGTAAGGGCTATTTTTTCAATCATGGTTTAATTTTAAACTGAGTTTAAACGCCCAATTTTGGTGGTTTAAACTCAGTTTATAATTTTTTATGTATGCGAACTGTCAAGTTAAACTTCGTTAAGTTTTAAACTTAGTTTAAACCATGATTGAAGAAATGGCCCTAACATATAGGACACACGCTAGGATAATCATACCTACGATTATTATTTTTTTTATTGAAATTATTGACTTCTAGGCGAGAATATTTGTTTTTTTTTTGTCAATAACATTTAAGGATACTTTTTAGTTATTTTGAAACTAACCGTGCTCAAAAATATTGTATAGTTTGCCCTAGAAATCATTAATCATATGGTAGGAACTTGGATTATCGATATTTTACTAGGATTATGGATTTTCCGGGTAAAATATACAATATTTTTGAGAACGGTTAGTTTCAAAATAACTAAAAAGTATGCTTAAATATTATTGACAAACAAAATTCAAATATTCTCGCCTAGAAGTCAATAATTTCAATCAAAAAATTAATAATCGCAGGTAGGATTATCCTACCGTGTGTCCTAAATGTAAGACAGAATTGTAAAAATCGTTTTATGGCATTTTTTTTTCTTATAAATGCGAATGGCATAGTTTTATTTCTTATATTTGAGCTCACATTAATACGAAAAAAATTCCATTTAAACGATTTTTACAAATCTTTTTTGAAAACTTGTGAATTTAATTTTGCGTTTGACATAAAAGCCTTTCCATAGAACGCCATCTATATATAAAATCAATGTAAGCCTTAGAAAAAATGACCGCCATGCGCGCTCTATATCAAAGATGAAACTACATGGGTTATAGTTCATTTTTGAAGTAAAAAAAAAAACATTTTAGTTTACTTTTCTTAGGTTTAGGTGGACGGATATAAATGTTCCACCCACCGTTGGATCTGATCATGTGGGGCATGGACGCCCTTGAAAATATATATGTTTTGTTTTTTGGTTCAAAAGATTTTTTGTTAATCAAATATGATCAAAGTTTATTTATTATGAATATAATTATTTTTAATTGGTGCACGTTTCGTCTATATAAAGTTTTTTTTTGTTAAAGTCAATTTTGAGGGGGGCTGTCAAATCGCGGTATTTTTGGAAAAATAGTATCTCTTTTCACTTTTCCAAAAATACGATTTGCATACAGCGCGAGTTTTTCCGCAGTGTTTTTTAAAATGATTAACGAAAAAAAGAGGTCAGCACTACTTTTTCGCAAATTTTACCCTATGATGCAAATGATTGCTTCTATGCCTATTGGCCTATTGGTACTTAATTTTTTTCGAAAATGCATATTTACAAAATCTAGGTTGTTCAGGTAGAATACATGCCTAAATAATTTTTGAAATATGAGGTGCGGTCAAGAATTTTAAATTTAAAAAATAGAAGGAAATTAACTCTGATTACCACTGGAAAACGAACAAAAAGACTATATGGTAAGTATAAAAAGATATCATACTTTTTTTTCAATTCAATAAAATACGCGTCCTCAGCTCGTGTGCAATTATAAGTAAACAGGTACGACAGCGGCGCACATTTATGTTCTATATTTATTCAAAATATATAATTATGTTTTATGTCTACTTATATCAATATACTTAAATGTTGTAAGCTATCTTTAATATACAATAATATAAACAAACACCAAGAAAGAGAAAAGAATACTACTGCAAGCTAGCTAGTAATAAATGGGTTTAATATAGTTGCGTTTTCATAATATATATCTAATAATTCAAAGTCATCTCATCTTATTATTTTGTACTATGTTATATTTTCTGTACTCGTTCATATACAACACACATTTAACCTACTTATATGTTTGATAGGTGCGTGAGTATGCTTTTATATCTTAGGTAATAATAACAATACCTACGTATTTATATGTATCTATATTCTACCTTTAATTCAGCCCTAATGCACGTGAAGGCATGAACCTTATAAAAGAAAGAAAAAAAATATCGAAAACAACCCAAAAATAACAATTTTTTTTTCGCAATTTTTTTCTGGAGCAGAAAGACATAATAATAATAAAACTATATAAAAGCCAAGATTATTATATAAATATACGAACAAGAAAAAAATATCATCAATAATATTGCTGCTCGAGCATGGGTTCATCTTATAGAGTCATGCACAACACATACACACATATTTTTTTTTTTTATACATTATTATTTATAATCCACGCCATCCACGAAAAATACATTAAATGAATATTATTGCCGCCATATACAGAAAAAAAAATTGGAAATAAAATTTTGCGCGATAAACAACAAACAAATATGTGAAAAATGAATTCAGTTTTCGTATACGCTTCTTCTTTTTTTTAAATATTATTTATCATAAGATAACTATTGAATCACAAAGCTCTTTTGAAAATCTTTGTCATATTTTGTACATATTTCAAGCATTGGAAAAAATGTAAGAAGGTGAAGGATACATTCTATATATAAATTGATTTAATAAAACTTGTAGATTCAATATTACATTGCAATTGGAAAATTGTATAAAAGTTTTAATTTCAACCGAGTTCATAATGCGTATTAATTCATTTATATTAGACACAACCCAAATGTAATAAAATAGCAGTCGGTGGCGAACATTTTTATATGCCTAAAAATCATTTCGAAATTAAAACTGTCGTTTCTATAGATTTACTTTAAGTGAAAATCGGTAGGGATTATTGTGTGTGTTAACATTTTTCATGAAGACTACTTAAATTCAAGTGTGATTTGCAGTAGCGGACTGACCTTAGTAAGACTTTCGCTTTAAAAATTAAGAATGAAAGATTTGAACTATTTTGCCATGTAAAAATGTTGTTCAAAACCAGTTCACTTCTGGCGATTTGATGTTGGACATGGTGTTACATAGGTTAGCAATGAGAAATATTATTTAGGTATAAAACTGAATTATCTCTAAAAATTAATGAATTTGAACAAAGGTACAATTTGATAATTTCCTTTCTAATTGTAAACTTATATTTGCAAATATAATATAAATGGATTTTAAAGGATAAGCATATTGTCAGCACTACCTCAAAAATATATATTGATATATAACTATAAACTGTTGTAATTACGTGTTTTATTTAATTTATTGACAAATTATTTCACCTGAACCTGAATGCTCCGTCCTTAAACTATAAGCACCTAATATAAATCTAATCTAAATATGAAACTAGCTCTTGAAAAGAGAAAACTTGCATTATTGAAATAAAAAAGCAAAAAAAAAAAAAAAATTGCTACTTAAATAATATATACGTTATAATGGGATCTATATTTAGACATACAAAAGACCACTCACTTAAAATATGAAATTCAGAATAAGAATAGGTAGCAATAGCAATATATAATACACTTACAATAAAAAAAAACTTTTTTAAAAGAAATTTCAGGGCTCAAAACTTATCTGGTAACATTCCACTCTTAAAGTATTTTTATTGGATTAATTTTTATTTATTTTTGTGCTGCTTTGCAAATGTATAATCCTGATAACAAAAAAAAATAACTATAGATTTTGGTACTTGTGTAAGCATTTTGCACTCTATAGTCTACATAGCTGATGGTATGAAAATCTGTAAGTATTGAAAATATATTCATATTATACTTAGCTGAGATGTGCATGTAAAGTAAGTATATTGTTATTGTATAATATAAGATATTCTATCTCATAAAATTGTTATTTCTAAATATATTTATTATACTTGTAAAGTATAAGCTATCTTTTATACATGAAGTGTTTTATGAACCCGCTCAAAAAGGTTTTTCATTTATTTAATGGTTTTCCAATTAATTGATTCGTTATATATGTGAGGATGGTTAGAGTCACTAACGAATTTAATGAAGTACGGAAGAATGTAAGTAACATAGACTTTTAGACATGAATAAACTATCGTAGTAGAAAATTTCAATTCAAAAATATAAAAGTCTTATTCTAATTTCAAACATGAGCGGAAAGGATAGCATTAAAACAATAAACAAACGGAAATGGAAAAACGATTTTTTTATATGAAATTTGTCGGTTTTACACGTCTCCACGCAGCTTAATTTTAACACATTTGAAATCAAAATTCCACTGCTGGCGAGTAAATAATTTATTTATAAAGCTGTATTATTTTGAATAGTTGTATATTGTATTATAAACGTTACATGCACATCAAGTATGTATCTTAACCTAGATCTGCCCGACCATTTTTAATTTTTCCACCTACTGATACGACCCACTGTACCTACACTACACTACAATAATAATAAGTAGGTAAATATCTTGCTTAAGTAATGGTTTACGCTACCCGATTTTTCTCGGAGGTAGCTTAATTTTTTGTTTTTTTAATTCTTTGCAGTGTATGAAGATACAACATTTACCTCGTGTATTTTGGAAGCAGAATTTTCATTTTGGTCCGTTTCCGCGAGATATCATAACATCATGATTTTGTATGAAAAACAATATTTTTCGACTTTAATTAAAGAAAACTATCATTTCCACTAATTCATGTATTGTGAAAAATTTATCTGATTAAATAATTACCGCATTTCTGTACACAATATAATTTTAAAATTCTCATTTTATTAAGTTGTAGTGCCCAGAGACAAATAATAATCGTCGGGAAAATAATGTAAGAATAGTTACTGATCAGATTTTTGACGACTGGACTCCAAATGATGAACCGATAAGAACAAAAAACGTAATTTGCCAAACCGTGAACAGGGACAACTCGGATTTGGTCAACAAAGTAAAGTAGAAATAGTCAGTTATAAAAGTTACCATTTTTCAATAGAACCTAAATCAGAAATAAAGCTTAATTTAAACTTATCCATTGGAGAAAATAATACTACAAAATTACTTATTGACACGGGTTCAATAATTTCAATATTGAAAGTTAGTTGTGTAAGTGGTAATACACCATATAACAAATATGAACAATCCGTACTAAATGGTATCACTACAAATCAAATTTTAACACATGGAACATGTATTTCTGATATAATTATAAATGGTAAAATTATAAAACAAAAATTCCACTTAGTCCCAAATACGATTAAGTTAGATAATATTGACGGCATATTAGGTATGGATTTTTTACAAAATAATAAAATATGGATAGATGCAGAAAATAAAAAAATATTCTTTTCAAGAGAAGTAGTAATACAAGATGATGAATTATTAAATGAAGATATTTATAGAACAAATAATAGTAGTACCTCTGAACGTCTTTGTCACATGCCATGTATATGGAATACCTCTGAGCATGGTGAGCAGCGTCATGTAAGTAGGAGCCTCATACCATGTCAAGTGAAGACCTCTGAGTATGCTGAGCAATATAATAATAATAATGATAATAATAAAAATCATAGTAACAATAATAATATTAAAAATAATAAAGGGTGCGACACTAATAATAAGAATACCGCTGAATGTCTCAACTTGCCATGTCAAATGAATACCTCTGAGCAAGAACGAGATCATGTATATTACAAAATAAAAATAAGAATGATGAAAATAATGAATTTATAGAAAAATTTAAAGAAAATAATCTTAGTGTGTATAATAATAAAATTGATTATCAAAATTGCACAGCAATAAACGAGAACTTCGGCTTCTCAAATTCTTCGGAAATAGATTCTTCGGAATCAGTTGTTGCAAACTCGTATGATCATTCTATTAAAAGTTCACATAGGGATGAAAATAATTTAAATTATATGGATGAAAATAATAAGAAAATATATGATGATAATAAAAATGAAATAAAAGAATTAAGTGAAAAAATGAAAAATAAGATAAAAAAAGTAAGATTTGTTAAAAGCAACAATATACTAAAAGATAAAATTATGAAAACAATTAATGAAGAAGATGAAATATTAAATGAAACAGAATTTTTAATAAAGAATAAAGTGTCAAGTGTTAATGAATTTAACAAAATTAAAAAGAATATTGAAGAAAATCACATAAATAATAAATATGATATTATAATACACAGAGAAAATGAAGTCGTGTACCAATCCATTGGCAGCTTGTTTAGTTAGAAAGATTGAGTGTATATCTAGTATTTTTTCTGAGGCATTAGTTGATTGAACCCTCCTCTGTTAAATATGAACAATATAATATATTTTCATATTCTATTTAAAATTTATTCATTCACAAAACCACAAAATTCGAATTGGTGGATGAAAATATCGAAATTATTAAAATATTGAATATCTTAATAAAATGCTGATGCAGTTTAGTGTTATACAAAAAAAAAAACAAAAAAGGGAAGAAAAAACAAAACAAAAGATCAAGACTTAAATGTATTATTTTATTATTAGTTTACCCAATAAACAAAATGCAGTTTGCTTGTAAACAGTTTTACAATAGCTGTTTTATTTCCGTTGTTGCAAAATAATTTATTAACCGTTTTACAACAGCTATCTTGTATTCTTGTATATGAGGGGTCTAATACCATAAGTGGCAATTTCCATATTATTTTTAAGCAATTTTAATCTTTATTGCATAGTACAATAAGAATGATAATTGTGTGAAGAAAATATGGAGATTGCTACTTATATGGTATTAGACCCCTCATTTGATCAAATGACTCATTCCAACTTGAATAAAATGATAACCAAAGCATATTATAGTTAATATTAAGTAAATTCTAATTTTATTATTTCTTTCTTAACAATTCGTTAGAAAATGTTTTTATTCAAAGTGGATTCTACCGCCATGATAATGAAAAGGATCGTCCACCCAAAGTTCTACATACAACTTAATTTTTTCTAATTTTTGTTCTATTTTTTTTTTTAAAGTAAGAAAAACGAACATGGGCGCTATAACCCGAAGCTTTATAAATGTTTGTTATAATAATATAGAATTAATTTTGGTACTTTTTTGTAAAGTATATATTGTGTTTGAATTAAATAAATAAAATAAAATAAAAAAATAAAAACAGCTCTTTAATTTCTCTTGTTGAATAACTGTAATAGAACAGTTTAAATTTATTTTAATTGTAAGTTCAGAATCTGCTGTTTTGATTATACAGTTTAAACAAAAAATAAATAAATAAACAGCTGTTTCAATTTGTCTATTGGGTTATATATTTACATCGTACGAAAAAGATAGGTATATTGGCACATATAATAGCAAATCTTTATCATAACGATTTCATAGGCCCGATAGCCTTTATTTCAACAATGTAACATTACGTTACGACCACATCTTATATGATGAGACATGTCTATACTTACTATCGACCATCATATTTGGGTTTGCGTACCTAGGTTCTACATAGCATAAAGATGAAACTATAGTAGGTAACCCTCCAAGTCTTCATCTAAAGTAAACGATAAACATACTTTTATACATTAAGGACTAAAAAAAAGAAGAAAAAGAAAAAGAGAAAAGAAACTCGTAAAAATATAGGAAAACGTAATCCTTTTCTATGCAATAAAAATTTATCGCATTTTCAGGCTGAAATTTTTATAAAGGGAGAGCGTGCGATGGTAACAATACGTAAGTGTACAACTACCACTACGTCTGCATAAACTCTGAAGTATGAAGAAATAAACTTATACAAAACCGTAATTCTTATTTTTATTTTTTTCCATCATAAATATTTATATTATGGTAAATAAATACAAAGTTTTCGAGTAGATATATAGTGTGGTAGGTTCTTGTTAGATATTAAACTGGAGTTACATAATATACATTTTAACAATATACAAATCCATAATCGAAGAAACATGGTTATTAAAAATAATATTGCTCCAGTTCTTTTTTTTCTATTTTTTATCGATTCACTTTAAGTTCAGCTCGATAAAGAAAACCTCTTTTCTTATTGCTAAATTGTATTTACACATGAATAGAAATAAGAGTTGAGTCAATATTTAGCGCAATTATCGGTATGGAATATTAAATTCGATTTCTAAGCTGCTATGGTACCTATGATTATGGTATAATATGATATTGTATCTTTACCTACAACAAATTGAACTAAAAATGAGAAATGTTAGTAACAGAACAGCGCAACAACAATTGTGATGTAAGTTTACGTTACGTTACGTTACGTTAAGAAAAAAAAGATTATTTCCACGATAAATATTTACAAAAGACTTAACATTTGTAGTTTTCTTTTTTTAAATTTTTGACTTCATTCAAGAATCAATTGCATAGAAAAGAATAGCTTAAAAATTAATCGAATTATCGTATCCAAAAAACAACTCATAACTTTTTTTATCATAATAGAGTGATTTCGCAAATGACGTAACCGTAAACCGTAAACTCACACGTAATCATGAGAACCTCACGTTTACGTATATGATTTATGGTATATGGTTTATGGTTTATAGTTTATGGTTTTATGGTTTATGGTTACGGTTACGGTTACGTCATTTGCGAAATATCTCTGAAGCTATTTTAAATGATTTTCTATTCAAATTTATATGAAAACATAAACAGCAATATATACGGAAAACCAATGAAACAAAAATAATTCACTAAATTGAATATATTGAAATAGATTTACTGCTGCTATAAATCTAAACTTCGTAACTATATCAAACTCGGCAAACGGCTTTCATCCTTCATGGTATAATTCATAAGGATAAAAATCGCTTACCAAGTTTTATGTATGTTACGACGTTTAGAAAGTATAACTGGTAATACGTACATTTAGTACGTTTAATTAGCCTAAAAAAGTTTATGTTTCAATGGAAACTCCATAATTGAAATATTTCAAACTTATATATTACATGTATATAGAGTTCAGATCAGACCTTAATGGGTATAATAGCATTTGCTTGGCCTATAAATTAAATCAGCTAAATGATACGAAAATAATTTATTTGAATTATTGATTTGTATATTTTTATTTATATAAATAGGTACAAGCAGAAGCATTACATAAATACGAAAATGAATAGAATGAGTAGAGGTACTCAAAATATATCAGTTTTCTATAGCGTACAACGTACATTAAAGAGTTCGCTATCATCAAAGATTTGCAATATTAAAAAGACTTTTTATATAATACTTATGAATAAATTGTGTTTTGAACGTATTAAATATTATATATATTATATATATTATGTAAGAGATTGTCAATAACTTCTCTCTTCTTTTCTTTTTTTCTTTTATCAATTTGTTCTTGTGTAATAATTTGCAAAGAATCTGTTGTGGATAAAGTAAGTCACTTGTATACATTTATTTTAGTGAAATTTCATGATGTGATATTTTTGGTTACTATTGAGTTTTACATTTACCTTCCTTTATAGTCAGCTATTCTTGAATAAATGATTATTATTAGTATTGATGGCTTTGTATTGATTGGCCTAATGTCGTTAATCATTCAATCTTCAACCTTCTGGTTTTCATACAAAAAGTCATCCCTAGTAAGAATTTATTGATGAAAATATACATAATAGTGTACACAAACTTTCACATTATGATCTCAACATTCGAATATAGAGAAAACGTTGAAAAGTATTTAATATAAAATATACAATATTATTATTGTGTACTTGCAAGTAATGTTCGCAAGGTATTTCTTGTACGTTCTTTATTAAATACCTATAGCAAGAGCGGTGAGCATCAAAAAGAATATCGCACGAATCTCATGTAACCCGAGTTTTTTTTTTTTTTGATGAACTAGGCGGTATATATTACTGTCCTTTAATTAAAAAAGGTTATTTAAAAAAAAAAAGTTTGTGAAGCTGTATCTAAATAATATAGTACAGTATAAGTCCTCTAAGTGGACCACTATCCGTCGCGGACAAATGAAGGACCGGTCCACATAGAGATAATTTTATCACAGGGTGTTAAAATTTCAACAAAAAAATTGTAAAATAAAATCTCAAAATAATTGCTCTTTATTGACACCACTATTAAAAAATATTTTGATGGTCCACTTAGAGGAGTTTTACTGTATATATAGGTACTAGGGTGGTTCGTTTCCTAAAAGTTTCGATTTTGCTAGCTCCAAAAGCATGTTCAGTAGGCTGGTGCAAAAAACAAAAAAAAACGAATATCAATAGGGACTAGGTGTCAAAACATGCGAATAGAGAAAAAAAAAATTTTGGTGTATTTTTTTTTGGGTTAACTTTAGTTCCCACAAATGCCCAGAGGGTTAAATGGGGGCCACTGTTGTGTTTCCGCTTTGGGATCAATAAGTCATTGAAAGTTATTTAGTAGGCGCTAATGTTCAGTTGTGACTAGACCTAAAAAGACTATTTTTAATGTTTTTTGGCCTGAATTTATTAATATCTGCGCGGTGGTTGGTCCCAATTTCGCAGGACTAAATTTTTATTTATTTTTGCATAGAAGTATTTCTGGTCAAGTCCTTAGATATTGAGATATACAGCTTCAATGTCGAAAATCATTGATTTTTTCAAAAATTATTCTTTTTTACGTTTTTTAAATCCTATAATTGTAAAACTTTTCTTTATTGAAGCCAATCCAGTAAATCTTCTGAATATTGAGATAAATACTCGGGGCTACACTCAAAAAAATATCAAAAATCTATTATTATTTCAAAAATTTTAGAATTTAAATTTAATCAATTAAAAATTTGGGAAAAATAATAGATTTTTTATATTTTTTTGAGTGTATCCCCTAGTATTTATCTCAAGATTTAGAAGTTTCACAATTTAATCCAGAGAATAACAAAAAAAAAAAAAATATTAAAGTTTTGTAAACCCATTCGAAAATCATGGGGCTTAAAAGATGTAACAAAGATACATTTTTGATAAAAAACAATGATTTTCGACATTTTTTTGACTTTGAACCCGTATATCTCAAGATCTAAGGACTTGACCAGAATGACTTCAATACAAAAAAAAAAAAATTAAAATTTAATCCTGCGAATACCAATAAGAAAAATTTGAAGTTTCATAAATCCTTTCAAAAGTTATAGAATTTAGCAGATTAAAAAATACAAACGATCAAAATCACAAGTTCAACTGGATTGCGCGCGGTTAGATTTTAATAAATTTGAACCAAAACATTAAAAATAGTCTTTTTAGGTCTAGTCACATCTAAAAACGCGTTTGGAGCTAGCAAAATCGAAAGTTTTGGAACTCCCATACAAAAAACGAACCACCCTTTAATAGGTACCTTGCAGAGTATACTTTATTTTTCAATACTGAGCTCATAAAGATACGATTTAATGAATTGAAAGCAGAAAATACAATACTGAATTAATAGTTTTATCAAAAATCAGTAATGTCTATTTCTATAAAAAATAATCATTATATACAATTTTATATTTAGGAACTGGACTGGGGAAGAGGATGCAAGGCTGATAGACATTATAATTTGATTGGACTTTTTATCATTTCAAACGTAAGTAGTTATACAATTACTTATTTTTTGCGTTAAAATATTGTATCAATACAATAACAAATCAGGGCCCAATATCAAACATTTATTTTTAACAGTCTTTTATAACGAACTCGAATTTATTATTTAAATAGACGATTATTAATTAATCATACGTATGTAATTTTGATGTATTTTATTCATCAAATAACCTTTTTGACACAAATACGACTTTTTAACTCTAATATTTTATTCAGTTGTATCTTTGACCTTTCATTTTTATTCATGCGGTAGATATTTGTAGTTGCCGTTTATTCATTTTTTCACAATTTCTTCATTCTATTTTCTTCTTGTTTTCTTTTTAAGAAAGGCAAATGTATTCATTTCAGTTCAAATTGCTGCATTTACCATAAAATTTAACATTTAACATGTGTTTTTATGGCATACGAGTAGCAGTGGAATTGTCATGGATGTGCAAAACTTAGAAAATAAAAATAAAGAGTAAAGAGAAAAACTTAAAAATCAAACTGTAATTTTTAAAGGTATTTTTGTAACATATTGGTCTGGTTTGTATTTTTGAAATAATTACCGAACATTTACAAAAAATAAATATCCAAACAACGCTTGAAATATCTTTAGAACCGAAACCGCTCCGATTCTAAACATACCGTATACGCACCATTATAAAGGTATTATGATAGGCTATCAAACTATGCTACCCGAATTACAAGAGTAGTTTCGGTTCTAAAGATGTTTCAAATTAAAGTTCCGGTTCAAAGTTTCGAATAAGTTAAGTCCATTTTACGTCTTTTGATTAATACCTACTTCTCACGTTAAATAATAATTGACCTACCTTATCCACAATTCATTCATCGTTAAAATTTCTTTTTGTCTATAGATATCAATTTTGATGATACAATTTTCAAAAAAATATACTTAAAATTTAAACCATTGTTACTAATTATACAAAATAGAATTTAGGGAAGGGAAATAACATTTATCTTCTTTTCCTTTTTTTTTTAATTAACCAAATTTCGCTGCTACGAGACAGATTTTATTTTCAGAACGTGTTTTCACTTCTAAAAATAATGAATGTAATTTCTTGTGATGCCAAAGTTGTACTAACAGTATCCATTGGCGAACAAAAAAAGATTCTCATTTTACGAAAAAAAAGAAGCAAAATAGCATTTCCACTTTCCTTAAAATGTTGTTTTATCACACAATTTATATTTATATGTACTTCAGCTTCTTTTGTGGCAGTATATCTATCTACCTGAAGCTCAACAATAACAAAAGCCACCTATCATAACATCGCACTTACAACATTTTTATTATACATATATAATTTATGTGTTATGTGTTGTACAGTAATAACTACTTCGTCTGTGTGCATATATGGCTACTCAAATAAATGTATTCAAACATGTACAGTACAGACAATGGAAGTACCTTCTTTTTAGAACATAAACATAATAATATTTCATTTAGATTTTATAATCGTTTTTTTTTTCTTTTTAGAAGCGCATCGTGCGATTTTAAAACAAAGGAATTTTCGTTGATGAATTAATAAAAGAAACAGTAATCATTAATCGTGACATCATACCCTTAACAAAAGTATAGGTCTTTAGTTATATTTTGCTGACGAGAGTGACGACGGCTATTTCTTAATACAATTTATTACATCCAATTCTCACAATGACAATGCGTCGTTTGTATATAATTTTTATACTCTTTATATTATTTTTTGCAATCTTTTATATGGCCTACACCTACTCATGTACAACATAAAAGACTGTTCATTATATTTTTATGAAAAGCTGGAATGATTTTTTTTTTCTTTTTATTATCTATACATGAGATTTTACCCGATTATGACAAAAAGAAAAGAAAAAAGAAAATGGGGGAAACATTCTTTTATCTTCACATAATGTTTTTTAGAGGCACACGCACCGTTTAAACTTTGTAAACTATAGATTAAGTATGGATTAAATAATATTTAAAGTAAATAGTTAAATGCATTAAATATATTAGAACAAATGAAAATATATTGTTTGACTGAAAAGTCATATAATGGAAAAATATAGCAGACTACTACAATGAAGTGCATGCGATTACCGATATTCTAAATAATTTCATGTTATAGTGTTCACTCTAGGTATACAAGTATTATACATTAGAAAATTAATTCTGTGCGAAATATTACATTACAAGGTATACCTTATGTACCTCCTCACAAGGTATATAAAATATATACTTTTGGAGGCATACTCGGCACCTATACCATATAATGAAAGTATACGTATACAATTTGTTCCAAAAAATACTTTCCATGGTATACATTTTCATATATACTGATCCAGTAGAGGGAATTTGTTAATTTTTTTTTGTAATTTATCTATAAGATACTATGTATTAAACTTGTACAAAACTTGTAAAAAGTGTTTCTACACGTATAACACTAACTTTATTACGTTTAATTTTAATTTTTTTAATCTACGTATCCAATCCTGGGAACTATTATATTGATTTACTTTTTTTTACTAAATCTGAATATCTATGGATACTTAGTAAACTACTTTGTATGAAAATCGAAGTAAGTAGCTTTATACAGCTACGACCAAAGGAAATGTTTATGTTTTTTTCGCATGTAAATGTACGCAAATTTAGTTTTACTTTTCAGTGTAATAAGATGATAAAATATATTTAAATAAAATTGTTTAAGCTTTCATCTTAATTAGATTAATTAAAAGAATGTTGGCAGTTATAAAACTAATGATTAGTTTTTGTGTTCTGGGCTTTAAATTGTATGTAATTATTAATGTTATTCATCTGCCTATATGCTTATTGCTTATACATTTTATCTTAAAACACGTATTCTCAACAAAAATTTTGCTAATTCCAGCCTACATTGCTAACTGTTAATTGTTATGTTAGGTTGTTTGAAAATTGATTTAAAATCAATACTACATCTTATTTCCCATATGTTCGCTTCGGATTCATAATGGGACAGAAGATTCTTTGAAGTATATTCTATTTTATTCAAAACTGAAAATCTTCTTCATTGCTAAAGTTGATTAATCCAAAGCCGAAATCGTTTTTTTGTCTCTTCTTTTATCCCAATGTTTTTTGCTAAAGGAGAAAAAAATATATGATTTTAGTTCTTATTTATTTATTATTATTTTTATTTCAATGATTTATTTAATATAAATAAAATTAAAAAGAAAATGTAAACGTTCAAAACTTATACGGTTGTTATTGAAAAACTCTTGTATCCAATATATTTAATATTAAAATAAAATATAACTAAAAAAAATGGCTTAGCTTAAGTAATTTTAATAAATAAAATCAAAAGTGGAATAATAGAATATTTACTGATAAACATAATTATGAATTCAAACAAATAATAAAAAGCGATATAAAAAAAAATGATTTCTTTGGTATATTTTATATTATATTTTCATGAACTTAATACTATTTCTTAATAACTTTTCTACTTATATATAATAATGTGATGTACGTGTACCCTGATATTTTGTGGAGTGTATTTCTATTCATGTATAAACATCACCTCTTATTATCAGAGATCGTTAATATAATAAGCTGGTTATAATGTTATAAAACGACGGTTATGTGAGGTAACTAAAAAAGTGATTAAGCTTTATGAAGGTTTTTTTTCCTGTACGATCTAATAAAAGGACTTTAATATGATTTGATATATTCGGAATTCATTTAACGTCAATCCAACATTCAGTATCTTAGCCATATTTACTTTTGTTTCGGATGTGATTTTGAATGCCATTCATTCACGATAAATTAAAGTATAAAATTATTGATTACAATATTTGTGCTACAAAAAATAAGTATGATAATGGTTTGATGGAATCACAGTTTCTACATTGTATTTAGTCTTAAAGAATACCTTGGACAATATACAAAAAACGGTGTTAAGTGAATTTCTAAATTATCTTTTTGAGTTGAATGGTAGATATAATTTCACATACCACATACGGATGTGTATAGATATTGATATGTATATGATTATACATATTGTGATATGTATAATCATATAGCCGCAATTGATATTTAAACAAATAGAGTTCTTTTGTTCACAAAAAATATATTTTTCCTGTATGAATATCCGGTTCTCTGATACGATTGCCATCATATATCGAGGTCGTTTAATTTAATTGTTACCATTATCGTTAAATATATTTGTTTATCATACTTATCGGTTATTTTATTTTATTTGTATTCGATAAAAGAAAAAATACAAATTTTGATAATATAAAGGACGATAGTTTAAAAGGAAATGATAATGAATATAGCTTGGATAGTTCAACTTTACTTTTACTTTTAAATATATAAAAAAAATATCGATTATTTGTTTCTTAAATAAATGTATTTCGTTGCAAGAAAAACATTTTTTTTTATGTTGACTGCGAGAAAACATATCGACTGCTTAACTTAAAAATCCATCCAGTATCCATTATTTTTGTTTTTTTTAAATTGCGGTAATGATACAGAAATGAAAGCAATTATACGCAGATCTATAGTAGAAATTTAAAATTAATTTCACCTATTTATATAATTACAAGCTGTCCCAACGAAGACTTTGGGTACATTTGCGTCCAACCTAAAATTCAGACAATTTTTCTTTAAATGGAAAAGCTTATCTTTATGTTATGTACAATTAACAAAATATATTTTTATAACGAGATCAGCGCGTTAGTTACTAATTCTCTCCATTTTTGTTAAGTATAAATATTGAAAATAATTTTTCCGAAATCATTAAACCCGCTATACAAGTAATCAAATTATGTAGTATTTGCAAATGCATAGTGGGTGAAATTTTATAAAAACCCTTATGAAATAAATAAATATATGGTGATTTCACATTGTGTGTTGACATCAAATGTAAAACAATTATAATAATAGGGCTTACAAGAACTTACCATATTTTGGTATAAACTGATAATAATTATGGTTTATAAAGATATACCTTGTAAAAGTCTTTCAATAATTACTAGTTATTTGTTTCTTTTTTTTTCATAAGGGAATCGCATGATGAATATAGATTAATCCAAATCCGCTCCTACAAAAAAGTAACACATAAAGTCCGAGTGGACCACTTACGTTTTTCTCCCAAACGCAGCTTCGCACACAAAAATCATCCATTATCAACTTCCACTTATTATCGAAGACAAACTTTTTTGTGGAACATTATACCCCCTAAAATGCCCCCAAAAAAAGTTATACGGTAGATCTTTGATGATATTTCATCTCACTTCAACTATTTTTTATTTTTCTTTCAAACGCAACCTTGAAAAGAAAAATGCCGTTATAGGTAAACCTCATTTTAAGGCAAACATTTCCCCTAAACATCATACCCCCGAAAAGGTGGTTCGGTTTTCCATATTTAAAAAAAAAATGAGATTTTTTCAAAATACGTTGGCATTAAATCGTGAGTAATGTCAAAAACAACTTAAATTTCTTGGCGGAGCCGATTACGTCAAAATTTGACCCCTGCGCAATCAAATTTTCCACTTTAATAGGGTTTTCACAGAATTTTCATTATATGTTTTTCCGAGCTAGCTGAAACGAATACAGTAATAAAATATTCCTATAGAGAACTAAATTATCTTCATAACGATCATAAAATCATCCAAATCGGATATATATGTCAGAAGTTATAGCTAATTAAAGTTGAACATTGAATTCAGTTTTAAGTTTATTTCTATTTTAAATGGCTGTAAAAGTGTAAATATAATATAATTTTTAAATTTAATCAACTTTAAATAGCTATAACTTCTGACATATATATCCGATTTGGATGATTTTATGATCGTTATGAAGATAATTTAATTCTCTATTCTCTATTTTATTACTGTATTCGTTTCAGCTAGCTCGGAAAAACATATAATGAAAATTCTGTGAAAACCCTATTAAAGTGGAAAATTTGATTGTGCAGGGGTCAAATCTTCACGTAATCAGCTCCGCCAAAAGACTTAAGCTTTTTTTGGAATTTTTCACGATTTGGCACCCTCGTATTTCGATGCATTGAAAAAAGTGAAAACCGAACCACCGTATGTCGACTGTTCGTGTTCATTTCAATTTGATTAATATTTAAAATGATCAATAGATATATATTTATTTATGACAGAAGTCATTACACCTTAATAAGTATACTTATACGGAGAATATAAAAATTATGCATTTAATTAAAATCAAATTACTTTATAACAATTAATAATGGAATAAAAATTAAATATTTTTAAAATGGTAGCATCAAATGTCAGTGTATCTAATTTAAAAATCTAATGATTTGCAATTCAAAACTATTTCAAATTATAAAAACAGGGTGTATGCGATTTTGGAAAACCTAGAAAATTCATAGAATTTAATTAATCTGAAAATTTCAGGGAAAAAACAGAGAATAATTTCATAAATTTTCTGAAATCTTATTCCAAAATACAATTTTCATATTTTTGTTTTAAATCAAATTAATACTGAATTATAAATAGTTAAAAGAATATATGATCCTTAAAATTCAATTATCACAAATTGAAAATTAAAATAAAATATAATTTTTATTCTATACTTAATAAACAATGATAATATTCACAAAATTAAATCCTGTCATTATTTCCTGTATTTGTTTACAAAACTATATAACAGAATAGACTGTTTAGTGTTTATAAAGAATTGCTCATAAAGAAAGTTATTTAACAGAAACTATAAATTATGGGCACTTAATAAGCACAGAATTCTCATGAGCCGTAGATAATAATAATAGGTAATAATATTAAGTTTTCCTGGCCAAATTTTCTTATTTACATTACGCATATATGTAATGCTGTATAAATTTTAATTTACCGGTTTCATAATAATAAACTACGTCTATAATAATATGAACATGTTTATCTAATCTAATCTACAAATAAATAAATAAATAAAAAAACAGTTAAAAACAAAAAGCAAATTAAAACGTTTTTAATAAAAATAATAAGAGATTACCCGTAACTTAACACGCCGAAAATCCTATATATTGAAAATCATGAAACAATTTTATTTCATTATCTTAAATATTTGAAAGAAGTAAATGAAGAAAGAAACGAAATTTGCATATTCTTTACTTTATTATTTTATTTTGGTTTACGGCCCATTTGAATTGAAGAACTTTGAAGGAAAATCTTAATTTGTTTTCTTTTATTTTATTTTGTGTCTTCCTTATTTTTGACTTATGTTTACGCCTATCTCTGCCACACGCATACTTTACAAGCAAATAGAAATCTTTTTTCATTATTTCATCATATTTACTTATGGCAAATTCACGCACAAATAACACGTTCTGTATTTTTGTGGATCGTATCGTATTCACGCAAATATTACTTCAATATTATCTCATCAAAGAAAAAAAAAAAAAAAACATCCAATGTATTTAACAAATGAAATGATACTAAACTGAAACAGTAAAATTTTCCATCTTCAACATCTACTAACGAAAATATCGAATGAGCTAGTTAAAAAATTTCAATTTCATTTTTCATATTTATTATACCTGCTTTACTTGTGCTGTCTGCTTTCTCTATTCAGTAGGTACACCGTTTGGATTGTTTATATTCTGAAATACAGCGCATGCTCACCCAATTATTTCATTATTATTATTCTACTCATATTTTCGCAGCTTCCAAGTTATCTTCTGCTGTTGCATACACTAAACCTACCAACATTCACAACATGCTATTTTTCTGTCGTCCCGTAAAAAATCTATCCAAAAAAGAAAAAAAAGAAAACTTGAAAAAAAAATCATTTTCCGTTTTAATATGAAATCGTACGAGAAACGAGAAGGAATGGCGTTGTCTCTTTTTGATGTTTTCGTATACCAATTGATGATAATATCGTGTGTATCCATCTGGGGTACAACACACAAAATACAACACGAATATCGGTCATCTTGCGGTAGTCTTCTGACGGTCGCCTTTGAGATAACTTCGGTAAAAGATTCTTTGTGAGCGACCTCCAAAAAAGATATTCATTTTAATTTCAACCTAACAATATATCAGTTGAAAAATGTTCTGAGTTTAGATAACCGAAAATATAGATATAAATATAAACTATAGAAAAGAGCACAGAGGTACTTAATTTCATTAAAGGTGTATGAAAATATTGTTATCATAATAGTTACGTAAAACGAACATTAACATTATTTTACATTTTTTATTCGAATTTTTTTTTTTTATTTCTCTCTATAGCTGTTCCATTTGTTATATAAATTAAAAATTTAACACGGGCATTATTTTTTCGTTACGTAGCCGTCATACAATTCTTTACATTGTTCTGTACGTGATATACCGACCAACAGATAAACTTATGCTTATATAATGTATATCGATGGATAAATGTGCATTTCTGTGGAATTTATTTGGCTTTAATAGTGGTGAACCCCTATTAGTTCTTCTATTATAGTTTTTGGGGAAAATTGTGTCAATTGAAAAATCGTTATTCGCTGGGTGTGAGATAACAAGCAAATGTAGTGAACCATCATAGAAATTTATATAATACATTCTACTCAAAGAAAGAAAAATATCAAATTGAATAGAATTTACATCGAATTTAACTTTCGTTTGTGTGCTTAAAAAAATCGGTTACAAATAAATAAGAAAGAAAAATAAATAGAAATAAGGAAAACAAACGATTTCTTCAATTTATTTATTTAATTATTTAATGCTATTCAACGCAATAATCACAGATTTTAATTAGAGACAAATATTTTTGTAATTTAACATTCTTTCTATATTTTATTTGTTTTGTTTTATAAACAAAATAAAGTTATATAAATATAAAGTGACAGTGAAATGCATTATGGATAATTAATTGGATTATAGTGCTTATATTGGGATTATTTTTCGTTTCTTTTCATTTATAGGAACAATTTTTGTACAGTTGGATATTGGATCTGAATTTCATATTCTGTACAGAATTTTAATTGTGTAAGAATTAATTAATAAATAATAAAATAAATTTTCAACGAATTATAAATTTCGTATTGTTTATATTGTTTGCTTGAAAGTTCGCGTTAATTAGAATTTATTACAGAAATTGTTTCATTCTTAAAGTCATAAATATATGAATGTTGATATAACGAAGGAGTTGGAGGTACGTTAAAAATATTAATATTTATTATTACCGGAATGGTGGCGCCATCAACTTATACGCTTCGCCTTATATATACAAAGCTACGTGTATACTGTATATTGTTGACTATTGTACAAATAATCATCGAATGTATATTTTGAAAGTTAGAATTTTGGTAGAAAAGCTAAAAAGTTTTTCGTTGAATTTAAGTAAAATAATTTTACTGCCGCACCTTTTTTTTATAATTTAATATATAATTTTTTAAATATTTGATAATATCAATCTTGAGTCCAAAATTTAACAAATTTTTATGCAATAATTATTAGACATTTTTTTTTCTCTATGACTCCAAGCTATTTCAAATTTATTGTACATAGATCGTTTAAATTTTTTATTATAATTGAAATATTGGCATAAAAATGATATTAGTTTACGTAATTTATATGAAAATAATGCGGATTGGATATAAAAGGAATGATTTTAAATTAAACATAATTAATATAATTAATTATTAAAACAATTAAATTTATTAAATAATTTACAAATTATAGCGTACATTTACGTGAATGTTTTTTTTTTTTTGTACTTTAAGGGACGTTTTATGTAAAAATAATTAAATTTGCTTTATTTGTTTTTGATGTTCGAGCAATTTGCAAATACGTTTCTTTATCAAAACTATATATTTAAAACAAAATATTTTTTTGTAAAGTATTAAGTTGAAAAAATAGTAAAGCAAAATTCTATAATTAAGTTTCTATTAGACCTATGCATTACAAATGTTTAGTCATATTTTATTATAATTTACTTATAAAACTTGATTAGGCTAACTGCTTATGTTATAGCTATTCGAACAAACCAGATTATTAACGAATCAAAGTGTTTTGAAGTAAATACCATTTTTTTATTTCAATACATTAATTAAAAATCCATCAGCATAGTTAACATACTTAAACATTGATCCGTATTTCTTGTTGTATAATTGTTAAACGAAGTGTTTAATTATTTAATTTTTCTAATTTTATCATCCGTAAACTTTAATAATTTGGTAGTTTTTTTTATCAGGTACAACGGATTGAGAAGTGTTTAATGTAGTAAATAACTAAAAATAGTAAATAGCCCAACAAATTTTCTATGGATAAAACATTATAATAAAAATCAATTTGGCAGATATTTAACCAACACGCTATACAAACTTACAAAATCATTTCATGATAATGAATATTTTGATAACTTTGATCTAATTAATAATAAGTAAATTTAAAATCAATTGGAAATAGTTTATGTACATGTGGATACAATGAATTATATACAAAACGCACTGTATTATAAGAAATAATATTTGTTTCACATATTTTATCTCTCATTTGATATTTAAATATTGAAGCCTGTGCAGCCATATAAACAGTACCGGCTGCAATTGAAATTGTTGATCGCCCATGCAATACATTCAATTTATCAACTTTTACAGCAATATATTTAGCTGAACACTGTATCATATTTGGTAGCATCCAGATATCACAAATATGCTTTATAAAATCATCTACGGTAAACAAGTCGAGAGTTAATTTTAATATATTTCGTATTTTGTAATAACAACGATTTCTATCTTTATCCTTTATATTGCTATTAGCAAAAATTTCACGAAATGATCTTGCTACTCGTTCTTGTCGACATGCAATATATACACAAGTTAACAATATATTCTTGGAATCAAAGTTACTTAATTGATTATCCATAATGCCGTTTTCATTTAGCTCTCTTATCATTTTAGTGGCTCGATCTGTAACTTCTTTGGGAAAATTAGTATAACCATCAGCCAAATTTAATAATGATAATTTATTTTTGATGACATGGAGCATTGTATTAAACGTTGCTTTTTTTTTACATTTACAATCTATAATTTTTCAATACTTAAAGATGCATATTTTGTATGAAAAACATTTAATTGCTCTGTATTAGATGATGATCTTGGTAACAATAAAATGTTTAAATATGATTTTCCTGAAACTAAATTCACAATAAGCCATAATTTAAATAATTAACGATATTGGTTTAAAATACACAAAAAACAAATTTTGAAATATATTCTTTTTTTATATTATATAGAAATTCTGCCACAAAATCACTAACTCTTTTTATATCTGCTGTTGGAATTAGAATTTCTTAAAATGTCGTATTTAGGGTTTAAACAAAATGAAGCAATAACAAAATAATTTTAATTGTGGAATTTTCACTACGAATTAATAATATATGTATAATTATGTATTGCAATGCATAATTTTTGTCTAATAAGTGAATATTGAATTCATTAAGAAACATTAAATTGTATAAAATGTTGCATTGTATTCATAATGCAAATAAAGTAAGAGAAATTTAAAAGTATTTTAAATATAAAATAAGTACTTAATAAAATAAAATCTTTTATTTTAACCAATTTGATATTTGAGATTTTCATTAAATTACTGAAACTTTATTATAAAAATATATATATATCATTTCTACGATCAAATCAATTCATTATTTCTTGCTAAATTAATTGCTAACTTGAAGCTACTTTCAAACATGATTAAACTTATCTTATCATTTATCTTATGAATACGATATTATCAAGCTCAATAATAAGTGGTTTAAGCCACATCTAAAAATGGATAAATTGAGCTTAGGAATTAAGAAATAGTTTGGAGTGTTAAACATTATTACCAAATTAATTTCACAATTAATTTTAGACAGAAATGATTAGATAATTGATTCATTTTTCTTCAAACTACAAACTTTTGCTAATATGAAAAAAAAAAAATCTTTGATCATATTGGACTAAAAGTAATAATTACCTATAAAATATATTCCAATGTATAACAATTTTCCGGGCACATATTTTTTTCGTTCATGCGATCATGACAAAAATATCTTTATATTTAAGTCAACCACAAAATTTTAGCAAGAATTCTATTACAAAATTTAGCAATGAAAATCAACTATGAAACATGAATCACGTTTATAATATAAATCATAAACATATGTTCAATGATATGAATTTAATTTTATCTGTATGTATAAAACCGTAATAAAATATCCAAAAAGAATTCAGAGCTCGTTAATTCAATTTTCCGTTTATGAAAATCTTTATTTTTATTATTGTAATTTTTACATTATTAGAAAATTATTATATTAAATAATTCATTCACGATAAATTAAATAAATTTTGAAACATGAATTTTATATAAACTAACAATCATTTCGAGCTTTGTGCCACTTAAATACATAGAGAAAATTATTATCATGTATTTTAACCGCAATATAATCAGTAAAACGTATGTTTTGTGTAAGAATTTTTTTTTTCTTTTAATTTTGAATAATAAGTATGAATATGTCTAATTATAATTTATAACCAGGAAATAAGTTCATATAAAATTATCTGAACAATTAAAATTGATAAATTGATAGAATTTCTCATGAAATTTCTTCATTATACTAGTCACTGATTGTAGAAAAATGAGCCCAGGTGGAATTTTCATGTAACAAGCTGAAATTTTCACCATATGTAGTATTCAATGAGTAGAATGACATACTCAAAATCCGAAAAAATCTGAGTAGAGCTTTAGCGGCCATCTTGGAAAATGCCTCTTTTAGGAAAACTTCAATATCTTTGGAACGGTGGTACCTACAGACTTTAACATACCATCTTTGGAGAGACATTCTAATTGTCTAAGTTTGTTGAAATTCCGTCTCCAAATAAGTCAAAATGGCGTCTGAATTTAGAATTGAGTGTCAATTTTCCATTTTCCTCAATTTTCATGGATTTCCTCTCATTTTCGCCTGCTACAACTTATTTTTAATCGATTCTACATAAAATTTTAGGTCGGATAGTGTTTTTCATACAACAAAAAGATAATAGTTTGTATTTTTTTTAAATTAAAATATACAATATTTGTCTATACCTAGAGGTCAAGCAGTTCAGGAGGAAAGTCAAATATCTCAATTTCAGCTTGTTACATGAAAATTTCACCTAGAAAAAATTGTTATAACCGTTTTATACACGGATGCTATCTAGAAAAAATAATAGAACAAATCATCAGTTGAACAACTCTGGTAGTTCAATACCTAAATTTCTTTATTTTACCGATTAAATGTAATGAAGTTTGACATTTAAGTATCTGAGAATTTAATATCGATTTTTTTTTATAATGTAGAGATTCTGTTTTAAATCAAATTTAAAATAAAAAAATATGTTTTTTTTCTATTTTTTGCGAATTGCTGTTACTATATGATCTATATGGTGTAAAGTTGTACGTATTCTATTTTTATAGAACAGATGAAGCACATTGAAACACTGTGAATTGCTCACTAGCTCACTAACACTTGCAACTTACAACAGAACTAAACTAAAAAATGATATAAAAAATATTACTATAAATATATTTTATAACGCACCTTTTAACAATGCACAAATAAGAGCAAGTGCATTTCTAATTTTTAATACAAATTTTACAACAAATTAAAATTGCAACTGAATAATCTTATACATGTTAGTCTAATCAATACATGAACAAAATAATGTTAATTCTTTTATACTTTAATTGCCAAAGAATATAATTTCTAAGTGTTGGCTAGTTCACATTTTCATTTTTAAGTTTAAAAAATAGGTGATTTAGTAACATAAATAAATCAATTGTTATGTTTTGAAATTAAAACGGTGTCCACTGTCCAGTATGTAGGAAATCAATTATGAATTTAAATGTTAAAACTGAGCAAAGAGAATGTAAAATTACAAATTTACTAGACGTAGTAATATGTTTAGTAATTTTTCAATTTCTTGAATGAAGTGTAAATGGATTCGATTAATTGACTTTGCTTGTTTCTTTTCTTATGATGCAAGCCTGTTAGTGCTATTTTTGACGCTATGTATTTACATTTTTCTTATCTTTATTAAACTTTTAAATCAACTCGCTAGGCATTATTTTGGATTTCTTACAGAAAAGCAATTCATTTTAGAAGTTTGAACCATGTGTACCAGCATGACCATTGACCAAGGTCATTTAGAATCTGATAAGTATTTTACTTGCTTAGTTGTTTCTAAAAGTAAAATATAAATAGCGAGAAAATAGTGTAAGCCTTGTTATGATTACTAACAAAATTATTTTTCTAGTAAAATAAAATACTATGATGAAATAACATCTTTTGTGATAATTTTTAACCATATTTGAGTTTGGATTTAAATTTGTCGCAGTGTCATTAAATTTAATAAGTATTGTGCTACAAAAGAGTCTATTCGATTTATTGTAATACACAGTAGTTGATTTTTGAGAAGACTGCTTTCATGATATTTCTTATTTACTTTGGAAGTTAATGACTCACTAGGGTATTCTAAAAAAAAAAAAAAAAAAGATATATAAAATCGAATTTTAAATCCCCCCTCTTTCCATTTTATAATAAGAAATATATAAAAGAATAAAGTAACAATAAAATCTGAAATCAATTAGTTTTACAATAAAAACAACTAATTAGTGATAATAACCACTTCGCAAAATTAATTACAAGTTATACATTTTAAATTTTAGTTTTATATATTCGGAGTGTTTTAATTCAATTTCATAGGTACAGTATAACCCCTATAAGTGAAACACTTTTTTTTATAATTATTGGAAAATGTCTGAAATATATTTTAAAATTGAAAATTTTCATTTTATTTTCATTTTCCGGCTTTTCCATTTTCCAAAAATCATTTACGTTTTACCATCGGTGTGTGATCAAAAAAAACAATTAATGTATTTTTGTACCTCTAAATGGAACACAAGAAAAAAAAAATTTGAAAATATCCTCTAAGTGAAACGTTTCACCCTCGATGTGTCACAAAAAAAAACATTTTCGTAGTTTCGTACCTCTAAGTGGAACACAAAAAAGAATAAAAAAAATCGAAAATATCCTCTAAGTGAAACGTTTCATCCTAAGGACGCGACCGAGTGGTGTTTCACTTAGAGGGGTCATACTGTATATATAAAAACAATGGAAAAATCTCAAAGCACATAGAATATTAAAGCGTAAATTATCTAAAGCTCAGCATGTGGCAGCACGACTAAAATAAAAGTTCTTTAATAAAAATGGAATTCTGTATTTAATTATTGAATTCAAAAATACCAACCTATCGCGGGCCCATCACAATTAAATGAATGCATAATTACAATTTCAGCAAATAAGCTAATTTTGTCTTTTTATGAATTGTAAATTATCTCTCGTTAGTTATATTACAATAATGAAAATATTTAAATTTAAATTATTATCAAGAATTCGGTTACGATTTATAAAACGGAAATGTGCAAATGGAAAGAATACATGCGCGGGGTATAATTATATGTATTTACGTGTAAGGTAGATTCTTCAAGGGTCGTAAATAGAGTAAATAAATATTCTTTTAATTTAAATGTGCATTATTATTTAAACGAATTTAAGAAACGAAATGAAATGATTTTTAAAGAATATTTTAGTTTGTATTTGAAAGTTAGTGGGTAAATTATATCGAAATATAGCTAATTATATAAAAACTGTTTGCCAGTCGTGAACAATATTGTTTTTATTATATTATATTATTTACTTTTGTGGAAAGGAAATCTTTAATACATAAAACCAGCACTGAAATTAATATGTAGTTAAATATTTAAAAAAAAAAAATCCGCCTGCTGTGTGAGCGTGGAACCCCTTGTTGTGTCCTAACAGTGGAATATTTCTCTTCATTTTTATATTTAATATTTTTTTTTTCATTTTTATAGAAAGTGCCCATTCAAAGATGGCTTAGTTATTGTAGATGGAAATTATGTGCTTTTGAATATTCTAATATCTAAAACTGATGATGCAAATGTTGCTAAGACGGTCTTTAGTATGATATTATATGACAGATGTCCATCTACAGATTTTCGAATTAAAAACATGTCAATCATTGCATTGCTACGCTATTGATATATATATAAAAGAAAAAAAATATTGTCCTATTTATTAATTTAGCTAATTTTAAATTTCGTTTTGCACCATTACATTCAGAATATTATTATTGATGTTTGCTAATACTTTAATTGTCGCTTTATAGGAGCTAATAATTGAAATAAAAACGTTGAATTTTTATTTCGTTAAAGGTCACTAAGCAATAATTTATCAGCTGTAATACAATTTTCCAGTTATTCGAATATCATGGTAACCATTAATTATTCACCCACGCCAATGACTATTGAAATTGTAACATTAGACAATATGAAATAACATTAAGTCGATAAAATGTCATGTAAAAATCAAAAGTTCCGGTATACGCAATAAACGTTGCAAAATATAACAGCTAATAAAAAATTTAACATTAATTTTTAACTTTTCGTGTTGTTTTAAATAGTTTTTTTTCCTTTTTTTTTTTTAAATTTACTACTCTTACTGCTAAAAGGTTTCAGGCGAATTTTTTAATATCTAATTCTAATATCACATAAAAATTTGGAGTTTCCAACATACCCAAAACATTAAACAAAACCAATAGATAAATAATACTACCGATTTACCTTCCACCAATAACAACTTATATGAGGAGCATCAAATCAAAATCATATCAATACACAATTCTTCTAAAAGACATTAATTCTCTTTTTATCAGTTTAGAGATTAGAGCTTTTTGTTTGAATCTAATAAAATGCGAAAACAGGCGAAAATATTTTTTGTTTTGGTTTTATTTCCATTTAAATTAATGACTTCAACCATGAATCATTCAATATCTAATAATGAACTGTGTTTTCAATTACATCTAAAGTAGTAGAAATTATTTATAATAAATTATCTGCTTCAAAGTATCTAAATTAAATTTAAGATGCTGTTGCAAAAAAAAAAAATAATAAGAAAGAAAATGAAGAAAAAAATTAGAGTAATTTTTTTTTTTTTTTGTGAAGATAAAAAAGGATTAAGAATATTGTAGAAGATATAATAAAATTGGTGATATTCTGTATAATGTTTTGGATGCGAGGTTACATTTTATATTTATTATGCGATCGTTAAAGAACAAGATATATGTAAAAAGAAAAAAAAAATGTAACTCATAGCAATGTCAGTTGTGTATACTTACATTTGAGTGTGTTACGTATGTAATATTCGAACATCTTACATATATAAATGTATTATGGTAAAATCAGAAACATAATGTGGTGTGGAGTGAATTGTGAATATATAGGATATGGGGTTGTTTCCCCCACGTTTATAACTACCTACATATCTGAAATTGTATGTATAAATGGATCACGGATGATATAAAATATATATTACACGAGATTATAGGTACGCTTTTGCTCAATGCTCTGGCATTGCTATATCTTCTGTGTATAGACGGAATCTATAACGATGAACAAAATGTGTATAGAGGACTTAGTGTAGCATGTCGTACAATGTAAAAGCAATATTTCTGTTAACCCATAAGTTCTTGCGTTAATAATTTTTTATAATAATTTATATTGATTCTAAATTTTATTTTTGATTCAAATTAATTTAAAAGCCAAATTATTATATATCAGAAATTTTGCACTCATTTACTTATTTAAATAAAAAATTTCAATTTTGTTTAATGATTTAAAATAGATTTTTTAAATTAAATTTTTAGCTTATGATTTCTTATACTAAAGAAGAATAATTTAACTGCCATTTCATTTATTATTTTAGATTTAAAAAAAAAAATATCAAAATTAAATCTTCGTATTTCGAAATAAGCAGAGTATAATTACATTCATACATTTACATCTAAACAAAAAAAAAAAAAATGATATGATAAAATTGGTATTTTAATTTTTAACTTGAATATAATCAATTGCTTATTCGATAATCATGTAGACTTTATATAAACATATTCTCCTTAATTCTATCCACTTTAATAACCACATAGTCTTTTATTCTGTCGACATAGTAAAAATTGTTTAAAACATATAGCAACCATTTATTATATGATTTCGGTAGTGCAGTTAGTTAAACAACCTTTAAGTAATCTACCAAAATGTGTCTTAATTAATTTATAAAATACAAAAACACAAATTATCATCACTTTAATGGCGAAATTTTGTAAAATACAGAACAACCCTTTTAATTATATTAAATTAGTTTTTAAAACAATTAATGACAACACTTTAGCCATATATAACAACAACAATAACGGGAACAACAAAATAAAAAAAAAACGAAAAATTCATTTCAATCGTGAAATAAAGGGTTAATGCTATTTTCAAAATGAACCGAATCCTTATATCAACGGATTACAGCGACAAATTAGGATCTTCTTTGATAAGAAAGAAATTTTGTTTAATTGCTGTGGTTTATTTTCGCTTACATTATTATAATGTTAAAATATGAAGATATAAATTTAATTATAGAACTCATGTAAATCCCTTTAATTTATATGCTCAGTCTACAGCCTAAAGCCTACTATTGCATGGGAGTTGAAAACTGGAACCATACTTTTCATCAGAATGTAAATAAAATACGAAAGGTTGTTATTTAGATAATTCACACTTTATTGAGGTTTATTTGAATTTTTTATATGAGGTTTTCTTTACGGCTTATATATGTGTTCAATATTCATTCATATATTCACGGCTGCAAATTTGTTGCTATTTCGATATTTATTGATAATTTTTTTGATGAAATTATTTAAGTGAGAACAGACCGTTTAATAATTAATTTCGATTCTATTTTATTTTTTTTTTATTGAAAAATAATTTGTGGTTAAAATAATTTTTCATTACTTTTCGTTCCTCACGGCTACAAATTTGTTGCTATTTCGAAATTTATTGATAAATTTTTTGATGAAATTATTTAAGTGAGAACAGACCGTTTAATAATTAATTTCGATCCTATTTTTTTTTTTATTGGAAAATAATTTGTGGTTAAAATAATTTTTCATTGTTTTTGTTCCTTTTCTTAGAAATTTACATCCGTGCCTACAGAGAAAATCAACAAAAAATATGACAGCATTGGTTTTTTCAGAAACTGAAATTCCTGTAATCTAGAGAAGATACGATAAAGCACGTACTGTGTGA
Organism: Catotricha subobsoleta; assembly: GCA_011634745.2. Classification (NCBI taxonomy): domain Eukaryota; kingdom Metazoa; phylum Arthropoda; class Insecta; order Diptera; family Cecidomyiidae; genus Catotricha; species Catotricha subobsoleta. The sequence continues at coordinate 53,144 of JAABKK020004060.1, forward strand.
ATAAGTTAGCCAACTTTAACTACGAATTGTCAATAATCCTGTAAGAAAATTATCAAAAAGTTATATAATTTTTTTTTTCTATTTACATAAATCCCATATTGAGCAAAACAATTTTTTTCGTTTCAATTCGTACAGTTTCCAGACTATAAAAGTATAATAGATTTATTAAAAAATATGCAAAATATATTCCCAAAAAAAAAAAAAACGATATAATTCTACAAAATTCTGCTAACATTTCCACTGCGATAAAAACATCAGATACCTGCCAACTCGAAAATTATTTATCATACCAAATACACTGATAGACAACTGACATGTAACATTTTTTTTTTGTATTATTATTTTTTTCATTTTTGAAATGTAAACAAAAATATCTTTCTCTTAATATAAATTTAAATAAAACTAGATGCCATCATATGTTTTTAAAATCAGTCAATCATGGCATAAAATAAATGAACAAAATATATTCCAAATCACTATTACTTTAAGCCAAAAATCTTAACATCAGATTCCTCGAAATCGAAAACTAAAATAGACAAAATTGCATTTATTCGATTTAATGCTCATAAAATTGTATTTATATATTATTTACTCATTTCGTTGATATTAAATGACATTTCTCATACTTTTTACGTATTCAAATTATGTGTTAACATATCTGATTCTAAGAATAATAAGTAAACGGTATTGATATTTCTACTTAGTATAGCTATTGTTGTTGCCATTTATCTATTCAATATCTATAATACTGTACTCTTGTATATACATTGTTGGATAGATAGTTCGAAGTTTAAGGACGTAATACCGTATAGTAAACACTAAACGTACACTGAATAACAATCCAATAAGACCTATCTAGAATAAATAAACATGTAATAAGCAAGAAGATATAATCGATTTTATAAAACGTTCACAGGCGCTACATTGACAATATACAGAATATGAGTTTCGAAGTTTTGTTTAATTTAATACATTTTAATAGTTTTGATAAGAAGGATGTATCGTATAATATCTGTAATATTATATGTACGAGTACGAATATGTTTATGCGATGAGAACACAAAATATTTATTATATTATAATAGTGGCAGATGGTATATATAACTGTGAAAATTCAATATTTACACACATGATATTCGTGTAAAGACTTCGAAAGTTTATATACCTGCGTAATGAAATTGGTTAAATACTATTAATAACATAAAAAACTACTTTAAATAATATGGTAAAAACCAAGAATAATTAGAAAAAACAAAGTATTTATAAGTAATATCTTCTTAACGATACAGAGAAGCGAATATTCGTCGTATAAGCCCTTGTGAAAAAAAAGTTGTCATTCCCTAGAATGGTATGAAATTCATACCATAAAATGGTATGAGAGGGTATATTTTGGAACATTCATACGATAAGTTATACGTAATGGTATGAGTGTTCCAAAATATTCCTTTTCATACCTTTTTATTTCATACCATTCCAAGGTATGACAACTTTTTTTTTCACTAGGGAATATATTATATCTAAAAATCACTGGGAACTGTTTATCCCATAGGGCCATAGAAGGCTGTAGAGACTAAGGCCTCCGCCGAAAAATTGAGAGGTCAATTTTTTTTTTGCTATTAGGAATAAATATTTTTTTGAATACCTTTTTTTTATTTACATTTAAAATTTCTTTGCTTTTTTGTCTGTACTCAAAATTATTTTTGGGACGCAATTTTTAGCACCAGCCTCGGGCATATTTCGATAATTTCCAAAAAAAAGTTGGTTTTAAAATGTAGCAGAAACTTGACGGTGTAAAATTTACAGATACTTAATAAATATTTACCAGCAGATTAGAATAGAATTTAAGCTCATAGTAGATTTATTTAAGAATTATAAAAAGAAACCTACAAAAATTTGAATGGGATTAATTAAGAAAGATTAATCCACATAATTCGAATGATTAATATATAACACAGCCTTTATAATAGTACAGTTCAGAAAAACCATAAGTTAGATTGATTTATAAATATTATATGTAATATTATTTTTAAATGTTCCTCTGTTTTTTATTTTTAAGCCGGTAAATAGGCTAAAGAATCTTATGTTAATATTGAATTTATCTTAAATATATTTCTGTAAGATATTAAATTAACCACCAACACTATACCATTACTCTTATTCATAAAAATTTAACAACAATGAATAATATATAAAGAAAAATGAATATATATATTTATATAAAAAAAAAAAAAAACTTTTTTCTAGGTTTTGACTACCAAACAACGTTCAACGTACAATGACTCACGAAAATAATAAATTGTATTCAACCTCGACCTAAAAATTCATTGGCATGAGAATCATGCTCCATAATCAAAAGAATTATTTTCAAATCATTTTCATGCACACTAAAAAGAAAATCAGCTATGATGATTTGCAAATGACCAAACGGCAAGACTTTTTATAATCTAAAACTATACTTATCTAATTTAAAAGTATAAGAAATTTTCTATGATGCTCGGATTATTATAAAATCCATATAATTAAATGAAAAATTTCAATTCTAAAATGTCAGAATGTAAAATGGAAAATTATGTAAAATATAACAAATAGATGACATCAAAAATACGCCGGTAATTTTTCATTCATATAATGAATAATGTAGGAAAATTATTTAAATATAAAGTATGGGTGAAACGAATAAAATATAAAATGCTTGAATATTGTTCATGATAAAACGGAAATTGGTCTTAATCAAAAAAGAGGATAAGCGCCAGAAGGGGAATAACGCCATATTGTACTACTGTACTGTACATAGAGAAACGACAACGAAGAGCGGTGATATGTTTTTTTATTTCTTTCATTTAAAATATGAATGTTTTGTTTGTAACTAAACCGTCGCATACACAAACTTCATTGTCAAAAAAAATGAAATAAAATCCAACAAAAACAAAAAAGAAAAAAAAATAACAAATTAAAAAAGAAAAACATAAAAGAAAAATAAAAAACGGAACAACATAATATAACTTTTTGCATTGTAAAAATGTTATCACATTCCAATGTTTTTATTTTATTGATTTTGGTAAAGCACTCAACATTTATCTGGTTTATATTGGCCGCTGAAGAGAGTACAAATCTAATTGACAAGAATGCTACTTTGGCGTTATTGGAAAAAGCAGAAAATCAAAACATATTACAAGAAGAATCAACCTTAGATATTTCTTCATCATCATCGGCATTATTGGCATCATCGTCAACGATATCATCAACACCATTAACATTATTACAATCATCAAATAGTGAAACGTTACCACAAGCAGATTCTCCATCGATTGATTCATCAGGTCGTTTACCTGAATTTCCACAACGACCTGATGCCGTTTATTTTATTGTAGCTGTATCTGGCGGTGCCAAGATATGGGGTCGAACACTAGCTCGAACACTTATCGATATGGGACCACCATTTGGTAGTCCACAAGGACCACCACTGAGACCATTATATGTTGATCTTCCAGATAATGGCAGGTAAGAGAAAACAATAAATATACCCAAAAAAAAAAAAAAAAACTCCTAAAATGTTGCTCTACATTTATTATTAAATATATTTGCGTGGTCATTTACGTTATGCGATTTTTTTTATAAAAGAAATCAAAGATATACCTAAGCCAATAATATATCACATCATAATTGTAGTATATGTAGTGCAAAATAACGAGAAATGTTGTTATTTCCATCCCCTTTTCATATTAATTATGTTAAAGGAAATATTGCCATCGAGCATCAAATTTCTTGATGGCTGATGCGTGTTATACCATCACCAATAACACTAACAATTTCGTAAATTTCCATTAACGCAAATTAAATTTATGTAAAATGTTGAACTTTGTAACATGAAACAAAGGCAATTAAATGTAAATTATAAATGAAATATGGCATTACTGATTTTGACTATTTCTCAAACATAATATAATCAGCAATGCGTTTAAATTGGTTTGTAGATTCAGTTAACGTTAATAAGATAGAAATTTTGAATTCTCTGAATTCACATCTATTCATCCGTATCTTATATGGTTAATTGCCTAATATTTGCTAATCTAAAATAGGTACCTAATTCGAATGCCAAATATTCTAAAGAGACGAAAGGGTGTATTTATGTAAGCAATTTTTGGTAAAATGATCATTTATAATTTTAAATGTTTATTTATTTGAATATTATCATTATCTATTTAAATGAATCTTTCTTATAACACTAACAAAAACGATACGATTATACTTTTTTTTAATATTCTCAGCTTCTTTGTATTTATTACTTATTAAATTATTGATTTTATTGAATAGACACCGAAATTTAATACCTCTGATGGATAATTTATATGAATTAAATTGAAAAAGGGTAAAGAGGAGATTATAAAAGATTAATTTTCACCTATAGAAAGGAACTGAAAAGTGTTTTTGATTGATTAAAATGAATTTTCTCGTTAACGATTAGCTAGGCAAGATGAAGGTTGACGGGTAAGAAGGAATCTTTTACCTTTATTGATTGAATATGGCTACTCAATTGAATTTTATATCAACTTCGGTTTCTGGGTATGGGATCTTTTTGTTTTTTATGTAAAGCAATGGAGGGTTGGTTGGTGCTGTTTTTTTTTTTTTCGTGATTAGTAAGGCCAACCAACATTAGGAGTATTATATTGGGGTGTCAATAATAAATTATAATGAAATTGACGGCATCGATAGATGGGAAAATGGATATCGTAGCACAACCAGGATGATGATTTTAAGTTATTTTCTATGTTAAATAAATGCATTAAATTTAATATTTTTGCACCTTTTATGTAAAAGAAAAAAGTGGATAAAAGTCATAGTGTTCGAATATCTAGATAAATTATCTAAATAATGTCAATGGAGATGAAAGGAATAATTTTTTTTTTTTCTGATCAAGATGAATTGCTTTTATACATTTTTTATTATTTTATATTTAAATGATTTTTAATAAGAAATCAATCAAAATATTCTAAATAATTATCCGTGAAGCCATTTTCTGCACTAGTAAAACTTTACCAATAATGTTTAATATAGATTATTATTTTCAAGATTCAGTAAATCGAGTTAAATCAAATTGTCAACAGTAATATTTTATAATTTAATTTTTACTTCATTTTTTCACAAGTACGAGTAAAACAGATTCGATGAAAAGCTCATTTTCACAAGAAAAAAAAAGTATAAATGCATAAGAACCTAATTTTCTTCTATACAAATCTGTAATATAATGTATGTATATGTATGCTATAGTTATAATGTAAAAATTTCAAACTTTGTTTTTTTTTGTTTTTATCTTATTAATTGATTTAACTTAACATTTCCAAAATGAAATTAAATGTTTAATTATTCTAGAATTCATAATGAGACAAGAATTTTTTGTTGTGCATATATTTTATATTTTTAAATAAATCTTCAAAAATTTAGAAGAAATGTTTTTCAAGGGCATAAATCTCAAATAAGTCGGGAAATATTTTTAAAGTTGAGTTTAACATAAGAGAAACAGAATATATTATGACCTTGAAAACTCATTAGAAGAGTTTATAACAAATTTGCACTAAAGAAATTAATTGTTGTTGGTAGTACTTGGGTATCTATAATTTATGTGAGTTGTATGTCGAAAAAACAAAAAAGTAATGACGAGAAGTTTTTTTTAGCATCGAAATGATCAATAAAAAATACCAATTAAAGAAATATCACTTTCCTGTCTCATTACTATATTCCAGGAGAAATCAATAATTTCCTTCGTTTTTTTTCTCTATATATAGGTTTTCTGTTAAAGTACTGCTATCACTATGTCAGCAAACTGAGAAACGTCCTCTAGCAGGTGTAGTTGTTATTGGAAATGGTCAATCAGCACGTGCTATTGCGCTTTCTGGTAGCGCAATGCAACTTCCTGTTCTGTGGGCTAAGGGCGGAACAGCAAATTTAGATGGAATGCATCGTGAGGTAAGCTCAATATATAAAAGAAAAAAACCTTAAAAACATAAATCCATGAATATAATTCCCAATGCTTATAAACAAAAAAACTTTCGATCATAAATTTACCTGGATTAACTTAAACATAAAGATTTGTTTCACAACGCATTTGTTTATAAATAGAAATTGTGTGAAATATATAATTGTAGTGGGAAAAGTTTTTTGGTTGTCAGAAAAAGTTTTTCTGTAAAGAAAAAAGGAAACAAGTTAGAATATTTTTTGAAAGATTTCCCTTACAACGACTTCATTGTAAAAAAAAAAAAATTGTTATTTGCTTATTTCTCGGCCAAATATTTTGTTGTATATTTTTATACATAAGTTAAGTGCTTATTAACTATTTGGAATTAAAAAAAAAGAAATCTTGTTCAATACGGTTTTTCATAGAGTATTTTTTTTTTACTTCTTTATTTAACAATTTTTAATGATCGCATGCTACTGAACATTTAGTTGCATTCATGTTCAGAGACTGAATAGGTTGTAATGTAATCAAATGATGAAATTGAACCATTTTGGAAATTATACCATCATTCAGCGACAAACCACTCTGAGTTTCAAGTTTAGATTGAATTGGTTGAATGAGTTTTTACATAATGATAAATGTCACATGAGGATATTATTTTACATTACTAATAAATAATTTTAATTTTTTTAAATTGGAATCATTAATAACTTAGGTAGGAAGCGTTTCTATTAGTTATAAATAGCTACAAAATTTAACTCTAATAGTGCACCTTTCTTTACATAGAATCATAAAAATTTGTTCCTCGCAAAATTAAATAAATCTGAATCCAATTCGCTTGACAGACCAGAAAATGTTGCCCCCTTCACCCACACAAATTAGTGCACTATTATTGTTCATATCTGCCTACCTCTAATCAGTTTGTCTATTAAACATTTTAAATATAATTTTAAGAACCTCTCTTTAATATAGAAAATTAAAATATGTGTTAACACAAAGATGTATACGCATTAAAAAGCCGTCGAATCTCTTATATTGTGTTTACCTTACTATAAGGTTTTTTGGTAAGCTGACTCAGCCTCAACCCATTCATGATCTGAAATGATTCCAATAAATTTTTAAACCTAATTTTCGATTTTTAAATATCATTTCTAATTATTAAAATAAACAATTTATATAATTAACTACATAAAACCATAAAAAAGAACAAGAAAAATAGGTTCATAAATTCATCATCATTAAACCTCACGAAATAACCTATAATCCCCTTCCAGTTCACCCACAAATATACATATCTTTCTAATTTGTAGCCAAAATAATGAAATAATACAAATAGAACACAATCCTCATGTAGTAGAAATATCTAAAATAATTCAATTACAAATTACTTATGCAGACATTATTTATACGCTTAATAAAATATATCTTCTTCATACAGACATTTCTTATCTATTCGTTCATATTCATTCCTAAATACAAATCTGGTAATGATTACTATGGTAACGGGTGTAGTTGTAATAGTGATGTCACGTTTGGATAGAGTGGAAAAAAAAGGAGAAGAAGTAGTGGGAAAATAAAAAGAAGAAGAAGTTGAAGATGTAACAATAGAAAATTGCTCTACACGAAACCTAATAATGTAGAGGAGAAGGAGTTGGCGCCTTGTTTTTTTTTCTTATATTTTTGGATACATTTTCTATCATAATATTTATAGAGCATGTACACATGTACGTACATTGTACATGTTTTTTTTTTTTCTTATTTTGTATATTAAGGCTTTTGTTCATATAATAATATTGTAAACTAGCGTTTACTTCAGCTCCTCTTGACTCATACAATATATTTAGTTAATATATGTTTATATAGAATTCCATTTTTTTGTTTTGTTTTTGGTTTTTTTTTTCTTGTTGATGGTCGATTTTCTTTTGGTTCGGTTTGTCGAATTGATTCATTTTAGAAATAATAAAGAAAAGTCTAAATAATTTAAAACTCCGATTGTAAAACATGTATGACTAATATGATTAGTGAAAGAAAAGAAAACAAGATTTAAGAATAGAATACATTACTTATAAATTCATTAAAATTATTACATAGATAATAAATAGGTTATTGCTTTTCTAACATTTCTACATAAACATGATATTAAATCAGAATTAGTATAGTTTACAATTATTAACTGCCTAAAAGCTAAGTACATATTTCCAAAAATCAACAAAGATAAAAAGTGAAATTACTAATGACTAAAATCATGCTTACAATCGCTAAATAACTGCTTCCCAAGTTAGAAATTAATAACTTATGTCCAATAAAGTTTATTTTTTAGTTGAATGAATCAAGACTACAAATTTATCTATTTACAAATTCAATTTTATTCATAAAAAATAGACGATATATACCACATTTTAATTTGGATCAGTTCTTGGATCTAAGAAAATCCCGAAAAAGATATATTGTAAATCCCTTTTATTTAACATAACATCCTAGCTAAAAAAAAAAAAAAATCAATAACAATTTTGCTTGAGTGATTGCACGAGTAAAAGGTTTGTTGTCTTTTTTACATTTCAACTGCGTCTAGACTTTTCGTTATAAAACTAACAAAATGGCAAACGGAACCCATCAATATTTTATTGGACTTTGAACAATTAACGAAAGCCACTCTTTTCCTGACCTGCCGTTCATATATTATTAGAACCGCTTCCTATATTCTTTCTTTCATTTTTTCTTATCACATTTTGGCAAACATTTTTGGTTGCTTCAATGTCAGCTAGGTAAACACATAAACTTAATTAATTGTTCGTCCCCATATATAAATTAAATATAATAGAGATTTTAATTTTAATGTTCGCATATGAATCATCTTTATTATCTTTTGGATTATATTTTTCGTACATATCGAATGTATTAAAATAGAAGAAATATAAAATCGATGTCATTGATTTATTGCGTAACTTTCTTTAACATCCTTTGTTACGTTCTATATTCGGCTATTTATGATCTCTACATTGGTATTTTTCATGAAGGTCATTTTATTTCTTTTCAATTAAGTTTTATGGATTTATTATACATGAAAAGAACATTTTCAAGTGTTCTTTATACGACTTTTTCAAATCAATTTGAACATCTCTGATTTAATGGAAAATCAATACAAGGAAATGTATTATTACAATAGGAGATTCACAACTTAGAAGTCGAATTGACGACCAAACAAAATGTTTTATATTAAATGATGCGTTTTGATCTCATAAAAATCTATAGAAAATATGATTTCATTGAAATTATGGTTGAGTTTTACAGAGAAAACGAATTTACTTCAAAAGTTATATTATAACTGATCTGACACTTATTAGTATTCATACTATATTATCTGTTATTTTCAAAACAAGCAAATGAAAACACAAAAGTAAATGAGAAAGAGCAAGTATTTTTAGCACTTTCAAGGTAATTTTATTTTATTTCACGCGATTTTTTATTTTTGTTAACTTAAATTTTGCACTATGATGATAAATTCTTCCCTGTTATAATTAAATTTCAGAGTTTTCTTTTCTCTTAATAGGAATTACTAAAAATTGGTAATAATTATATTATTGTAACATTTTCAATCATTGCGATGTTATAATAAATAATAAATTCTCAATAATGGTGATATATATATAAATCTTCAGAATAGGACAAATTTGGTTCTGATTAGGAATTATAAAGTTAAGTTAATAGGGTACTGGGGGCCACTGAGATGTTGTTGTCATCGGGAAGTGCCCTATAGCGCTTTCTCCAATGATCATTATTTCCCAATTGAATTTTGCTTCATTTTTAAAAAAAATAGAAGCTTTGGAATCGTGATTTTTTTTTTGTCCTTTTTTTATGAATATCTCGAAAACCGTTCCGACGA
>JAABKK020004061.1:0-27512 GCA_011634745.2 Catotricha subobsoleta
TTAACTGCATATTAGTAAAGTTCAGTAAAGTTGTTAATACCAATAATTTCTAAACGGAGAATCGTATAGAAAAATCATCTATGAGCTATGACCGACACCCACTTAAATTTGAAGGCATAACTGCAAAAATTTGGTTTGAAATTTTTGCACTAAACTTTCTTATAGGGGTACCGGAGGGCGTCATATGAAGAAAAGTTGTGCCTTCAAATTTAAGTGGGGGTCGGGTCATAGATGATTTTTCTATACGATTCTCCGCTTAGAAGTTATTGGTATTAACAATTACTAAACTTTACTAATATGCAGTAAACAAAAGTGCCTATTGATATATGTTAGTGTTTCTCAAATATAATCACATCAATTATTTATATTACGATTTATTTATTCATTCATATTAAATAAAATGTGAAAACTATTGCTAATTTCCATGCTGACTAATTAGCCCAATAATTTATAATGCATGGTAAGGAAATGCCTGGTGGATAGGACTTTGTGTATAAATTGGTTCAGGTAAACCACCAACAATAGAATATTGTCAGAATGTTTTTAGAAAACGTTATAAATATTTAATTTCATTTCATCATTACAAACGAAATATATAAAATTAAATTAATTATTTTAATATTCAATATCATTACCTGTATTCGGAATAGATGATATTATCTTAGATATGATTATCATTTAGATGAAATGGTAATTCTCTAATTATCTCATTTAGATGATTTAGAAAATCACATGGTAATCTTTCATCATCGCGTATTTAAAATTATCCGTCCTATGAGAAATGACATTTAGATGAATTTCATATGGTCATCTATCATTTTCATCTAGATGAAATAAAATCATCTATTCCGAACACCGAACATTACTTTTCATTCATTTTAAATTTTATAAAACATCTAAACTATCCCTAGTGGATTTTTTTTCAAAACCATACTAACGAAAATAGCATCAATCTATACAAAAACCATAACATTTTAGAAAAAATACCCAATCCATACTTGATCCATATATGATCTATACTTGATCTATAAGAAAAATATATTAAGACCATAAATTCCCAGTTCAATTCCATACTTAATCCAGAAATAATAATCTTAGTATGCTAAGTATAATAATACTAAGACCATATATATGGTCTTAATATGGATTAAGTAAGGAATTTATCTGGAATTATTATTTTAAGATGTTTCCAGTATGTGGATCGAGTATAGATTGTATATAGTTTTTTTTTCAATACTGAATTTATAATAAATCCACAGTACATTAGATTACGGAAAACCATAGCAAAAACATACCAACGAAAATAGCATCAATCCATATATAAAACATACTAATTTCGGTAAGAATTCCATAATAAAATTCTTTATTATTATAGTATGCTTTTCGAAAAAAAATCCACTAGGGATCACGGTTGCAAAAAATTCCTGAATTTTATAAAAAATTCCGAATTATTGAATTTTACGAATAATTCACGAATTATATGAATAATTCATTATTATTTGAAAAATTTAAAGAAAACCATCTTTTCTTACAGAAAACATCGAAAACATAAAAGCCAAAAATATAGTAACATTATTTTAATAAAGTGCACTTGTACACACAACCATCAATATTTTTCATTTTTGAATTTTATTTTTCTATAAATTATTCATTGAATAATTCACGTTGAATAATTCATTTATATAATTCATAACAACCGTGAGGCATTGAATAAACAAACACAAATCAAATCATACAATTCATTCAATTTTCTTTGCTCACATAATAACCATAATTTTATAGGTTTTTTAAAACTATCTACAGTTGCTAATGTTCATTGATTCCAAAATCTTACTGCTGAATATTTATCAACTATTTGATCAAAAGTCCTATTCGCATATTCGTGATAAACTATCTGCCCATTTGCCCTCGTTCTTATTTATAACAATAATATCATTCAATTATTGTGGCGATCTCACATCTCACATTCAAAAAGATTTTTTTATGATTTGGAAGACACACTTTAATATACTTACCAAAAATAAATGATTGTACCAATTAATTGGCAGCATGTTTTAATTCGTTGATTCAATAAACTTTAGTAATTTAATTAGAATTTTAAAAATGTATAGATTTTTTTCATATTGCTTAAATATTAGAAAATGATTATTACAGGTGTAAGAATTGGGATAAAGCTTGAATAAACCCAATGATGGGTAAAAAAAAAAAAAAAAAATTGTGGAATATTTTTTACAGTACATTGAGGGATTTTTACCCCTTTGTTTTCTCCAGAAAAGAAAAATAACAAATTTTCTTTACAGTGCAAGATTATACCCCATCATAATACAAGAAGGGTTAGCACTCCATTCTCTATTTCATTTCGTTTTATAGTCGTGTTTTTCCGATCTGGATATGTTTCATTCTCATTCTGTTTCTTTCATGCATACTTGTCCTGCCTGTAAATGAAATTCGAGTATATTCACGTATAATGTTAGTAACAGTTCGACTTTCGTGGTTTATAGATCTTAAATTTGATGTGACATACATCGCGTTATTGAAAAAAAGTAATATAAAAATTTTACAGGACGAAAGGATTTTTCTTTTCTATATTTTTTTTTTTTTTTTTTGGATACGATAGACAAACAGACGACATACGTACGACCGATATATGTGTACTTATTATGTATTATTATTTATCATTCTGTACGCGGCAATGAATATATACTCTAATCTAATAAAATAATAATGTAATATAATGATAGATAGTCGGGCGGAGAAAATGTGAAAAAATCACCCCGAAAAGTAAAAATGGATATACGACAAGACGTTGACAATTCAACAAATCCTATTAGGCATTTGGTATAAAATATAGCCAGAATGTGTATGAGTATGTATTGTACGGAAGTGTGGAAGTGTTTCCAATAATGCGGTGAATTTCATAAATATTTATACATAAACACAATATATATATTTATTTTTTTTTATATTCGGATATCAATGTATTTTTAATGTCGCGTGTGCGATAAATAATTCGAAGTTCAAGTATGCTATGTGAATATGTGAAGACTAAGAAGTGCAAATAAACAAAATAAACAAAAAAAAAAAAAAACAGTTCCTTTTATTTTGGAAATATGTTTTATTGCTATTTCTTGTATTTGGTCGTTGAATTATAAACATATCAAGTGAGTACAAAAATTGTGTAAATTGCAAGCCAAAAATAAAAAGGTACATAAATTAATATAAAATGTAATATATTATGTGTTAAGTTGAGTGTGGGAAAATACATGTTTTGCACGTATCTGTGCTAAGAATTGATACAAAGTATTCAATTATACTAATCTAAAAATGTAGAAGAGATACAAAAGTAGTTTACATTGCTGATGATTCAGAAATTATTTTCAAAAGCAGAGGACACATTTTTTTTATTGGATACATTTGGGTCTTAATATCTAGTAATTTGTTATTTAAAAAGTATGTTAGAAATCTTAGTATTTTATTGAATAATAGCAAATCATAAGAGGGCATTGTACACGATTAATGTGTAATGCACGGAACCAAAAACTATTTTTCGATAATTAATAGCTCTGGAATCAAAAGAGCTCTGCAAAGTTTATTGACCCCGGATTGAAAAGATTTTTTCAAGGAATTTAAACGACGGGTCAACTAGTTTTTACGATATTTTTGGTTCCAAAGCCCCTAATAATTATCCAAAGATATTCTTTGGTTTCATACATTACACAGATCGTAGAATTTCTCTCGTACATAAATGACAAATATATTTATTTTAAGTGAGTAACTAATTACAAATATTCAAATTTAATTTAATGTAATTGTCTGTCAAACATTTTTTTCTTCTTTTTTTTTTTAATGAGAAACACCGTACCGTAATAATTTCCAAACAATTTTTCAGCGTAATCAGAAAAAAATGAAATTTTTTAAATAATTTGCATAAAAATAACAGAATTCTATATAAATAACAAGGAAAATAAATTACGACGCCGCAAGACATCATAAACTGTATGTTTTTGTGTACAAAAACGAACTTCCTTAAATTTAAATTAACAACAATGGCGTTCACTACATTCACCGCAATAATATACGCAATTAACGATTTAATTAAAATCCTCCTTTTTTCTTCTTTTTTTTTTTTGTTTGTCTGTTTATTGGGTTGAATGTTTTGAAAATTCAAATTGTCGAAAATGTAAATTTATGTCGAATTTATTTTGATGGTTTTTTTTTTTTTTATATGTGACTACATTTCAAAATTAATATGAAGAGTTTTCGGTATACGTAATTCTACAATAATTGAAGAGTTCGCGCAAAATTTTTAATGTCGCAATGCTAACTAAACCAATCGTCTACACCAATTGAATTAAAACAAACAAGAAAAAAAAAACGAAAAGGAATTAAGCTATTTGTAATCTTCCATGAAAACTTTTAATTTGTATTAATTTAATTTTGATGGTAGATGTTAAATAATGTAAAAGAAAAAAACAAATAAATAGCGGCTTAAAACGTAAATAAATTGAAACAATTCATAAAATACAGCACGCAAGAAAAAGAAAAAAAAAGTTATTATATTTTTTTTTAGATTTTTTTCTATAATTTGTGTTATTTTAGTTATAGTTATATTTTATATATATACGTACAAGGATTAATATCGATTGAGGTAGACGACTTGTTAATTAAAGAAAATTTATGGAAAAATAAAAGTTTTTGTTTATTTTTTGTTCGTTTTGGAAAATAGTCTATTTTCTTCATTAACATTTTTGTTGCGGTTTCATATTTATTTTAGTGTATTTCTGAATAAACACATGCCTAACAAATATCAAACCATAAATCGATCACTCAATTTTATTTTTAGATTAACAAATTGGTTTTGAAGAAAATTTGCATTCGTAAACTTTTTAATATAAATTTATGTGTTTGCGTGAGACCTTCACAAACTATCAACACAACCATAATTAATAATTATTATTATCGCCGAAATCTTATCGTAAATGAAAAAAAAAAATTACACCTTTACATACAAGTATTTACAATATTTACATTACGCATCCTATTCTAATTAATTTTTTTTAACAGCAAAGAGTCTCAAATATGTGCCTAAATAAAATGCTCTTATAGTGAAGCTTATGTGATTCGATTTAACGAAAATTATACGATTCTTTTCTCTTTATTCATTACCTCAACCACGATTATATGAACTATAATTATGATTAAGAAGGCGACCGTCTCAACACATAAAAATTCGTTTCCTTTATGTTTTTCATGTTTCATTCATGAGGAAGAAAAACAAAAGTTAAGCAAAGAAAAAAAACCAACCAAAAAAAAAAAAAAAACAGAAAAATAAACTGGGCATAATGTTAATTAATTTTCTTGAATTAATTGTGTGTACATAGAGCTCTCGTAAGTATAAGAGAAAAAGTTTGTTTTTTTTTTGTTTTAATATACCTACTTGAAGCAGCCTAGTACCGACACCGAGTAGAGAACTTATAATTTTTCTGAAGTTGAAGTATGATAATTTCGAGGATAATTTTTTAGGCGCGCAGTAGCAAAAAAAAAAAAAAACAGAAAGTTTTTGCGTATTGTGAATTTTTATTATTAATTTATTTGGGTATTTGGGTATAGTTTACAGAGGAAATTATTTCTTGGAGTGTTATTGTTATTGATGTTGTTGATTTTATAGTTTGTCAGAAAACTTTCAACATTGGTATTATTACTCTATATTTACATTCACGTAATGCGAAGTCACTAAAGCCTGTGAGAAATAGTTTGCAAGAATATACACTATAATTAAACTTTTATTTAATATTAATCTTGATTACCAAATAATTTTGTATATTGCTATAATAATTTAATGTTAATGTTAAAATTGAATTGAAAATGAAATGTTCTGAAAATAAATTCAAAATCAGAGTAGTAAATTTGTTAAGAATATTTTCCTTGAAAATTTTGTAACTTGAATTGGATACGAAATCAAACTAATCAGATAGACGGTCTGTAGCTTTACCTCAATTAAGTTATCGACGCCCTACCGCATGGGTATGATTTTTTTGTGTATCAATTTATTATACCGATCTAGATGCGTTTATTAAATTCATTTTTAATTCAATACGAGCAATTGCATAATTATATCCGCCAGCTAGCAAATAAAACTACATATATTATTGTATTTATACATGTTTTACGTATTGTACCTGAAAAATCTATTAATAAAAATTAAAATTAATCTAGATCTTTATTATGTAGTGTAAGTGTAAACTCATCGACAATAAACACTTTTCATTTATTTTAAATTTTTAATACAAGAAACACATTCTGCCATGAAAGGTAAAGAGTCTGATGCGATATAATTGAAAAGATTTAAAAGTGGATTTTAAAAATTCAGATACCTTTTTATTTACGTAAAACCAAAACTAATTTTATAACAAGTTCAACGCAAAAAACCTCGAAAACGGATTTTATATATAGAAAATTATTTTATTATTCGTACCCATCAACATTTTTGTGCATAAATTATCTAAATTTTTTTTTTAGAAACAGATGGAATTTAATTTTCGTTTTATTTCAATTATACAATTTTATAATGGCCTTTACCCTCATAGACAAAAGGAATACAAAAATTGTGTTTTTTTGCTGGTGAAGTTTTTTCTTCAGTATCAATCAACTGGGAAACAGTCGACGCACATCCAAACGGCAATTCTTTTAAAAAGGTTTTTCAATGAATTTCATTCTTATCCATAATTATAAAATTGTCTTTAACACAATTTAATAGTTCTTTTTTTTTCTTAATAATTAGATCATCCTAATTTTTGTTGTTGTTGTATTAAAATCATATTTTTAAACAATAATTTAATTTTGAAATTATCGTATTTTTAAAAATAATTAAGCAAAATTTATTTATGGTATCTTAAAAATGTTAAAACAATGCATTTGAGAAACTTCATATTATTTCTAGATTGACTGATTCTAAAATAACGTAGGTAATTTAAAAATATGAACATATAACTTTGTCTTACATCACTTTCCAATTAAAACTATATTTAAGATATGAGATTTTTAAAAAATAGTAACTTACGTTATACCGTTTAGTATGGAACCAGACTAAAAATGATTATGGATTCTTGTTTTAATATGGATTTTCTGTTTTTTTTTTTTTTTTTTTCATTCCACTTTTTCTCTTAAACTTAAATGTAAATATCTTAGCAATCAGACTACTCTGGATTCATTTAAAAGCTTAAACTAGTGGCTTTCAAATGCATGTATGGTAACTATTTGGTAGTTTTTATTTTACTACAAAAATATATTATTTTTTTTGGGACACAAATAATATTGTCCATTTTTACTTATTTTAAGGCAACACAGAATTTGTTTCCTTTTGTTTTTTTTTCAGCGGTACTACTTCCTTTTTATTTTTTTCTTACAAAAATGAAGTCACGTACCAATCACGTAGCTTGTTTTTTTTCCTCTTAATCATTGACATGTATTAAAAAGCTTATTAAATTCTCTAAAAAAATATATATACTTTTTTGTTGCTAAAACAACTAAAAACCCTACCAGAGGCTCATACACGCATAATTATTCATAATATTATTATTATTCTATAATATACATTATTATTGTAATAGTTTTTATTATTAAAATCAGCTCAAAAATATTGAAAATGCATCATATAATCACAAAATTATATTATTATAATATATATAATTCTTGATTTAACTGTGAAATAATTTCAGGTGCAACATATTTGGCTTTGGTTTATGATTATAATTTATTGATTAATAACAATAATATTTCATCCGAGTGTTTACTATTAAATCGTAAATTTTCCCTTTTCTTTTTTTTTGCTGAAATTGAAGCATCATTTTATAAATACAATTAAATTAAAAACAATGAAAATTGAGCTAGGGATAATGTGCGGCTATTTAACGAAGGTATATTTAATATCATCACATTGGCTTTAGTTGCATATCGCTATTCTATATATCAGTCTAGCAGTATGCGCGTGAAAAACGATTGCCCTATTAATTGTTTATATTAAAAAAAAAAAACTATTTTTATGCTAACTCATGACTAATGACTAAATCAGACTTTGATATTATCTATGATGACACAGCAAATATAAATTTGATTATAAAATTTTCGAAGTGTGAGGAAATATTCATATTAAAGTGAAATTATATACACCCCAGCTACTTAATCATATTTCAATCAAAATATTGATTGCCTCATATTCTATTCTTATCTCACCTTCTCTCTATATATATATATCTCTCTCTCTCTTTTTCTATCTCCCTCTCTCTTTCTCTCTTTTCTCTCTTTTCTCTCTCTCTCTGTCTGTTATTTTAAATTATATATTCACATTA
The DNA here is from genome assembly GCA_011634745.2 of Catotricha subobsoleta. Classification (NCBI taxonomy): domain Eukaryota; kingdom Metazoa; phylum Arthropoda; class Insecta; order Diptera; family Cecidomyiidae; genus Catotricha; species Catotricha subobsoleta. The sequence goes on from JAABKK020004061.1 coordinate 8,349, forward strand.
TAAGAAATAAAAATAACTAATTTCTTTTTCTACAACATAAAGTATTATAATTATTTTCGAATTTGTTTAGCTATATAACCTAAATTTATTCTTATTGTCTTTTTTTCTACCTTTTAAATAAAAATAAGGAAATATTTTTCTAAAATGTTCAGGCACCTTTACTTAATAACAGAATCTATATACACCATTCAGAATAACAACACACCTTACCCAAGAGAAATGTACACTTTTATATATACATATATACAGAAAAAAAAGAAGAAAAAATTGCAAATTTATAATCATTAATCTTACAGTCAATGTTCGTTTCTCTGTGCTTATAAAAATACACAGAAGTAACGTAGCATACAATCTTTCTTTTTCATAAAAAAAAAATAAAAGAAGAAAAGTTTTTCCGTCGCTTCTATCTTTTTTTTTTCTTTTCTTTTTTAATGGAAACTTCGATTGTTTGCAAAAACAACATTTGTCATCCAAAAACATTATTTTAGAATAAGAATTTATATATTTGAGTAAGAGTACAAATTTAAATATTTAGATATAAAAAGGCATCATTTTTTTCTTTCTCATAGGTACCTAACAGAAGTAGCGTACACATTGAATCGATAAAGTAGAGAAGAAAAAATGAAGAAGAATATAACAAATAAAGTTTTATATTTTATTGCATAAAATTGGTTTACTTGTTCTCTGATGTGAGTTTGAAAAGTGAACACACAAAAAAATTGGTAGAAATATTAAGTTTCGGAATTAAGAATATTAGACTTATAGAATAATACCTTAATACCAATAGTCTACCCTCTGTGTGTATACGAAGTACATAACTAACCTATATCAATCGCGGTTCAATGGAGAACAAGACAGAATAGGTGATATGCTAAAGTTTCTTTTGAAAATGTTTTAATAGAAAGTTTTTATTTGATAAATTGTCTGTAAGTACATTTAATTGACTTGAATGAAACAAAATCAAATTTGAAATACTACGATATTCGTATTTCAATATTGTTTTGATAATTCAATAAAAAAATATGCTTTAATTAATCATTTAATATATGTTTAAATCTATTAATTATGAATGGATATTTATATACACATTTTTATATAAATAATTTTCAGTGAGAAGGGAAAATATTTTTTTTATGCATTACTTTGATATTTTTAAGCTAATTTTGAGAAAATTAGAAGAAATTATTTCTAAAAGCATAAATTTAAAATAAGCTGGGAAATATTTTTTATATTGCATTGAAAACTAGAAAAAATGAATATATTTATTATAATTATTATAATATAATTTTCATGAAATTCCAAATAAAACGCGACACATTTTTGCATTTATTTCGTGATTAAAATTCGATATAAAGTTTGTATTTATGTTATAAAAAGAACATCAATTATTTAGCAGTGTCAATAGGAAAATATGTTTTAATATTGATATTAAATCAACACAACTGTTCGATTCTCCTGAGAACTCATCACAAATATAATCTTTCATAGAAAAAGTTACATAATTTTTCTTTTTTTTTTTTTAACCGCCTCTATTCTGATTCTCTCATCTGAATAACTGAATTCACATACTTACATGCATAAAATATTTTCTATATTCTTAGTAAAGTTACTTTCATATTTCTAAATCTAAACCAAAATGCTGAATCTAGCCTAGGGGATTGTTGATTTACTTTTCTTTTCTTCTCTTCTTTTTTTTTTCAATTTTCTATGTTAACTGGTTACTGCATAAAAAGGTATATCCGGTATATATATGTAGATAGCAGAGCAGGCATCTATTGATAACTGGATAAACTACACCCACATATACCTACAGCTACAATTCTACACGTATATTGCATTTAAAGAGAAAACTTTTTAATTTTCACCTCGGGATTTAATTTACAACTATTCAGGTCAGATTAAGAGTAAATTTTCAATATGGAGAGTTTCATGGAGGACTACAGATTTAGAAAACTGATTATCATATATTGTTTTATATCATTTTTGCTTTTCTTGCTTTTCTTTTTGACTGTAGTTAGATGTTTTCCAATGGGTTGTAAAGAAAAATTTACTTAAAAAAAAATTAAAGCATATTAAAGCAAAAGGTATAAAACCAAATTTGAAGATTATAATTTGTAGTTTGTATATATTACAGTTAATGAGTTTTTTACGAAGACATTTTTTTTTATTCGAATTTTGGAATGCAAAGTACGGGTATGCACTCAAAATAATGAAGTTGGCTACTATTTGGACCCGATAGGTTAAAAGGGATGAGACGTGTCCCAAGATGCCGAAAGTTATTTTTTATGAATTTTATGCAAAAAGTTTAAGTAAACCGTATAGGTGTTAAATTTTCATGAGTCGTGGATAAATAAAATATATTTTTTATTAATTTTTAAAACAAAAAAATATCGATTTCTCCACGAATCATTGAAAAATTATGATCGATCGGTATATTTTTTCCGGTTTGTAAATTTTATATAAATCTAAAATTTGTATGTTTTTAGTAAAGTGAATGATTTAAAATATTGATTCAATGATTTTGAATATTTTTAAAAAATCCATTAAAATATTAACACATAAGTACTTAAGATGATTCACAATTTATATAACTTTCATTAGAAAAACATATAAATTCTGTTAAGTATTGATTGACGGAGAGTTTAAAATATTTAAATTAAAACCATAATTTTGAATATTTAAGTACTTTTGGATAGTGTAAATAAAATTTCAATAGCAACAATATTTTATTTCACAAAACATACCTATAATGAAAATCTGTTAAAGAAAGATGAACGATAAGTGTATACCTATATCTAATATATTTAATTAAACAATAGAATTGAATGGATACACAAATGAAATAAACCATATTGTGAATATAATTACTTTTAAATTAGTAATGTGTAAAAGTTTTAGTTACAATACTTATATGTACTACTGATTGTTATTAACTGTTGGTATACCCTTCAGCATTCAACAAAATCAAAGTCTGACTCTTGCTATTGATACGACTTGTCATGTGTCATATTCAGTTACGGTTGAGCTAAGCAGCAAGATATAGCAGTTAGTCTACCATTCACATATTTATTGCTAACGGATATTACGTAGGTATATATTTGTATGGAAAAACGTTTTTATAACTGTTTTGTTATGATATTATAATTTTAAAGACTTCATATTTTATGTACCTACGTAGTTTATTTTTCTATACTATTTCGACAGTGTATCTATCGGTTTCGGTTGTATTATTTATTTTATTGAAATAGAAAATGTGAAAGTAATTATAAATTTTAATATGAAATTTAAAAAAGAAGAATTTTATGAAGAAAACCAGCTCAAATCAATTGATAACATCGTAGGTGTGTACGATAGGCAGAAGGAATGGTACTCTATTACCATGCATGTACTTGTACATGGAAGGGGGTAGGTAGGGGGAATACCCCTCAGAAATCCAAAGAGTGGCTATTATCCTCTCCTGTTTTTGAAAAATAAATTTCTCTATCTCGATTGGGAACGAAATACCATCTTATAAATTAGAGAAGTATGCGTATTTGATATTTTCACTTGGCCGTTCTCTAATTTAAAAGAAAAACTGCATGAGAAACCAAATTGGCAATAACAGTACACATAACTTGAACGAAGCTTTTGCCTGGACTATTTAAAACTGCAAGGTAATTTAAGGTAATCTAGAAAAAAAGAAAGATACCTAAATGTAATTGAATTATGATTACAAATTACACATTTTAAAATATAATCCATTCAATTATGGCGTAACACCAAATGTATTTCATTAATTCTATTTTTGTTACAAACTCAATTTTGAGTTATTCTTGTATTAAAATTAATCTTGCTTGCGGAATATACTTTTTTATTTTTTATCTATATATACCAATTTTTTTTTTGTTTAAATTTAATAATATTACAGTGAAACTTTAATTAATTTAAGTGGTGGGCCAATGTCCCACCTAAAATGGTGCGCTTAGGAAATGATTTTGCATGAAATGTCAAATCCAAAATCAATCACATTTATATTGATTTAAAAACGTATATAAAAGAAAAAAAAATTGGAAACATTTATCTATCTATAAACTATTTTTTGTTTATATGTAATTAAAATAATTAAAAATTACCCAAAATTATGACATACTCGTACAGACGACTTAACCGTTTGAACCCTACCACACAATGTTCGTCACTGATATAATAAAAGATATTTTTGAGACTAATTAATGAACGTTATTTATTACAGAATAAATGTTGCATTTGCATAGATTTATATCATGAAAATAGGACTGGTGGCCGTGGCTGGTTATTACACCTCTTCTCTACCTATTTGAAAATCAGTAAAACATTATGTATGTAGATTTAAAATAGAAAAAGTATCTAATAATTGTTTGCACGGTGGTACAAAAAGTTTATTTGTTTGTTTGTTTTTGGTTTCTTTTTTTTTTTTCTTTTTTGGGAAAAGAATATAAATGTCGCGTTGATAGTGCATATATTGTATGGTATTCGTGGTAGCTACCTACTATTGCTTTGTAGGTATACGATATAATGTTCAGTTGCATTATGCATTTATAGTAGCTACCAGCAAACATAAAAAATAATAAATCATAAAAACGCGCAAAAATTGTAATATTTGTATGAAGTCGAGCGTAGGATAGAGATGGTGTTTGTCAGAAAACGGTAGGATGAGAATGGAATATACATTGAATTATCTTTATATGCATTTGCTACTGTGCTTGTTTATGAACATGTAGAATCATATTTTCTATTCAAAGACTGAAATATATATTTTTTTATTAATATCTACTCTACATATTGCCACCTACAGCAATTTTGAATATAAGTTGGGAAATAAATTTTATTTCTATGGCACTGAAACTAGTTCGATTTCCGATGCTATCAAAGATTCCAGATGTTTGTGTTAATTGAAATTATGTCGACTGGTGTATGAAATGCGGAAATCAAATTTGTAAAGTTTTCATGGTTTTGATTTTATTTAAAATTTCATTTGCATTCATTCACGTAAGTAAACATACTTACTAAAAACGTTTTTTCATCATTTTTTTTTTTTTTGGTTAAATTTGTGATAAATACCATTGTTATGAAATTCAATGAACGCATATTTTTATGGAATACTAAACATATTTTAATAGTTTTTATGGTTTAAATAAAAGCCTCGAGTTTCTTTTTAGTTTTCTGCTGTTTCGTAATGCTACTACGTTTCTATCTACCCTACTCCTACATAATATATAGTGTATATCTGTATACTATAGTCTCTATAGTGTGCGACAATGAATGAATTAAGGTGTTTGCGTTACGTGCATAATGCATTTGCTTTTCGAAACCAAAGGTAATATATTCTAATTTTTTTTTTTTTTTTACTTTTAGCGTGTTTTATATTCTGGAGAGTTTTCTAGTGTGAAAATGCTGACATTGTGTATTTGTATCATTTATCACCTGCTTGGAAAAAAATAAAAGCAAGAAATTACCGTCAAAAAATATTTTTCTTGCATTTGGTTAAAAATTAGAAATTATTTCATTTACTATTTTCAGAAATAAAATATTTTTTAGTTTATTTATTTTCGCAGGTATTAGCACATAAACATAAGAATTTTATTGAATATATAATTAAACCAGCTGCCAATCAATTGGTGCTTGACATTTTTTTTTTTGTAGAAAAAATAAACTAAAATCGAATTTTACTAATCAAGAATACATGAATATGTTTTAAAGTTCGGTGCATTTTGCAACGATTATGATCAAAATCCATTCAGAAAAAGAAAACTTCGAAAAACTAATTTATTTATTAGAAAAACGAATTTCAGGTAGTGCAAATCAGAACGTATTTATTTCATTTGTTTTGAAAATCGAAATATAAAAATCAGGAAATAAATGACAAACGTACAGAATTCCATTGTTTTTTAAACAAATATTCTCTGAATAAAAATTACATACTACATTACTTGTACAGAATGATATATGTTTAAGTTAATAGATTCTCTGTAACACTCGCTCGACACCATCCCATAGCTTCACATAAAATTATACAATATTTGCGCCAGAGTATTGTTTAGAAATTAAAGCAAAACGTGTATTGACCTAACCAACCTTCTTAACAATGCCTAAACAACCTCAAAATATTTTATTATTTTGTGAGTATATAGGTATAGCAAAGTTTACCTTATTTCAACTTGATTTCTAAATTTATCTTCTTTTTTTTTAACATTTTTTGTTTGTAAATATAAATACAGATCAGATTCGAGGCAATATAGATTATTGTATGGGAGGCTTTCGTATTTCTTTACTATTCGGTAATGTACATACCGAAGCCAATATATAACTAACATATTGATTTATTATAAACATGCAAGCATCAGCATGCGATGTAACTATTAAGCATTCTATGTACAAACGTTAAAAAAAATAACAACAATAAGTCATTTATACAGGATATTTTCCAATCAGAGACTTTTATTTAATTTAATGTAGATATATTTGTTTGTTTGCTTATTTTTAACTTTTCAATATCAGCCAACAAAGGATACATCGAAACAATGTGTTAACTATAAATTTTGTTTTAGGCAATATGCAGAGCCGTTCTTTGGGTGATATTTTGATAAATTTGTTTTGATTTTTTTTTTGTGTTCATATGGTTTATTGTCAGGATTGAGTAGGCGGATCGCAACCAAATGTTGTATATTTTCAAGAGACGCAGATTTGTAAAAACTAATGTATGGTTACGAAAAATAAAGTGGTGTATCAACCCATTGGTAACTTATTTTTGAAAATATTTTTTTTCTGCCTTTCAATTTTTTTGCCTGAGGCGGTCGCCTCTTTTGCCTCAAGGGAGGCACTGCACTGCCTTGGCAATATGCATGTATTCTATTAATTAACGAATATTTGGAAATCCAAAAATAATTCAACATATATTTTGATGTTTGTAACTATTTTTGAATAGTTTTGTTTTCTCCTAAAACTTTATTATATCTTAATATTTCCGCAGTATAGTTATTAAATAGTATGACTACTATTTTCTATTTAGAATAAGATACTTTACGCATTATAATAGTTTGTTAAAATATTGATTCTTATGCAAAGAGCAAAATGAAACAAATGAACAATTAAGCGATATTTTGTAAAAATAGAAAATCCAGTAAATTCAAAAATAGTTCTACGTAATTGATTTTGTGAAATTTCTAATTTAATTTATTTGTCGCTCCATTTGTTTATGAAAATTCAAATTGACAACAAATCAGAAAAGCTACATAAGTTGACGGAAATCTAATTACGTATTTATTGTAAATTAAAGAGTTACCGATAACAAATTCTATGTTGGATTTGAGATACATCAAATTTTATAGCTTTTCGTGCATTTTTTTTTTACATAGGTAATTTGTTTTTTTTGTTGTTCTTTGAACTTAAAATCTCTGAAGTATTTTGTTTGTTTGTTTGTTTGTTTTTTTTTTTTGTAAGGACTCTGTGACACATTACCTTATAGATAGAGAGGCTTATTTTTCTATACTTAATCGAATATATTTTAGAAACTATTAGTTTGATAATTTTGGTGTAGAAGAGAATATTTTTTTTATTTTTTTTGATATTTCGGTTTAAAGCTTGTTATGCAGTTCGCTGGCGAAATCCATACAAAAAATATAAAAATCCTACCCAAAATGTTACATTTTCTTTAAAAATGGTATATTAATGGTATATAATGTAGCTTTTTCAGCAAATTTGTTCTATTTTTCTAAGAAGACATCATTTCTTCTTTATCATTGACCGACATTTTTTTAAATTTTTGACTATTGAAATTTACGCAATTTGATCCAAAGTGTCGGAACATGTAACGTGCCTAACGGTGGAATTGCCCATATAAGCTTCTAAATATATTTTGTATTTTAATTATATTAAGGTTTCATATTTCATATGATTTTCTGATTTAATAAAATATTTTGCTTTATAAAAAAAAAAATACAAGCATTAGTAAATTTAACTTTTTTTGCACTTTTTTCTTCCTACTTTGAAAAATGAAGCGCTATACCAATCGCCTGGTAGCTCATTTTTATTGATGTTAATTAGAAAGAGTAGATTACATAAAATTGATTTGATGTTTTTTTTTTGTTTTTAATAACCTTTCTATTTAGTATTTGCCACAGTATGCAGAGCAACGTTATCCGATACGATAATAGCTATTTACCTACGTATTCAAATTTGTTAAAGAGCAATTTATTAATAAATTTTTGAAATTTTCTAATTAACATCTATAGAAGGAAATTAAACGAATAAATAAAATGTGTTCTTTACAGAGTTTATTTACATATATAAATATATACTTACTTTCGAATTAAAATGCAATAAGAACCACATTAAATAACGTTATAACTACAGATTTGTATTACTGATATTAAATAATAAATATGAATAAAACTAACTTACACAATTGTAGTATTTTCTATGAATTTATATTGTACGAGTGTATTTAGTTTTATTTCATTTTATTTTTATTTATTTATTTATTTTTTTTTTTTTTCATATACATATTTATCTCTGAATTTCATTTTATAAAACATTATTGTTGAAAAATATAAATACGTACCTAATAAAAAAAATATTTTCGTGATAAAAATGAAATAAATATCCGCAATGTGAATATCATGTGCATGAACTATGAAAAACCAGAGGATTATTATGTTTCACGTAATAACGATGATACATATGACTTGTACAAATATTAATATAATTTATTTTATTTTTTTCATTTTCATTTTTTTAAATATTATTTTGTTGTAATTGCAATATATTGTAAATAAACTGAAGATAATGTGATTAAAAAACAAAATATTTCACATAAATATTAAAGAACGCGAGCAGTTACAAAATGGTGAAAAAAATAATGATAATATTTTCATATTTAAAATTGCGTTATTGGTAAATAATTTATGAATTAAACCAAAAAAAAAAAAAAAAACTAAAAAACTTGTAAACAGTTAAATTCAACATTATATGGAGATGGAGGTATAAGACTCTCATTTGTATAAGCGAATTTGTTAACATTTCTTTCATTTTACATCTTTAACTAATCCGCACATCGTATGAGTCAGCAACATTCTGTCAGTAAATATATAACAGGAAGCGCGTAAGACGAATTTTCTTTGCTCTTTCAAATCTCGTATACCTTTATTACACTTCAGCAAATACCATTATCACTATACGTTTATACAGAGAATTGTGGCTCAGACTACACACCGCAACACATCTATCAATATAAATGCCATATTTGCGATTGAAGTGCGACTACATGTTATGTATAGTAGCGCGGTTCATATTTTGCTGCATAAGCGTATATAGTGTAATTCTATCTCTAATATTAGAGGGTCATTTAAAACTATTCATATGACAATAAGAAATTTGTATGAATAATATTCAAAGGTCCATAAGTCCATTATTAACTACCCGCATTTTTTTTTTTTTTTTTTTTTGTGAAATGAACCTTTTTCGAGTTAGAATTTTGTGAATAAGTCAAAATTAAGGCAATATATAAAAAAAAAATTTTAAAGGCGAAACTTTCTTCTTCATATCGTAGAATTTACCCATAAAAAATTGTAGACAAAAAATCCATATTTCCTCTTAAACCTACTAACTTCGTCAAATCCAAAACGGTTTCTGAATCACCATAAAAGCAATTCTGTCCCGTATCGAACTGATTCTTTTTCGAACAAAAAAATGGTTTTTCAATCCGGGCTAATGAATATTGCGCACACCTTTTCATTCACTGACCCTTTCTGTATTCAATTTGAATTATTCAAAGATTACAATAATTATTTGTTATTTAAAATTTAAACGAATATCAAGTTTTTAAATTACATCACTACGTAAAATCAATTTTTTATGACTCCTGCAATTTCAATAGAAATTACTTAAGAAACACAAAAGCTAATTATTCATTTGTTAATTAGACAAAAGAATTTTACATCTGAAAAACACATGAATCCTCAAGTATGCGTTTAACGGATGTGAATGGGGGTTATCGGTTATGTGGGCTAGTCTACAAATAAAGTGCTTTACGTAATTTATGTGATTCGATTTTTGTGGTGGTTCCATGTCTGTATGGATTTTAAATGCAATATTTTACCATAAATATATAATAAATAAAATGATTTCATTTTGGTAATTCAAATAAAACATCTAACAGCATTAAAATTTAATTTAAATAATTTAAATCAATAAAATACGATTTTTAATGAATGAATATGGCCATTCGAATTAAAATTAATGGGGCTCTATTTTTTTTTATTTTTATTTTTCATATATATATTTTTTGTTTGTTTTTTTTTTTTTTTTGTTTAAATTATTTATATCTTTTTTTTCTTTTTTATTTGATTCAATATTTAATTTATTTATTCAAACAAACAAAATAAAATAACATTCATATATATACGAGCTAATATGAAATTGTATTGGGATTTTTAAATTGAATTTTAATGCTGGCGATTTTTGTTTGGTGTTTTTAACAAAATAGTAGGTACCTAGTTATAGCTACAATTTAAATTATTCACGAAAACTAATTATTTATTAATTTACCAGCAGTGGTATTTTGATTTCAAATATGTTAAGGTAAAGCTATATGTGAAGACGTGTAAAATTGAAAAATTTGATGTGAAAAAAAATGTTCTACACAACTTTACATACTATAAAATCAAAATTCCACTCAAGGTTGCCAATAATTTATAGAATACGATTATATTAGTACTTAACGTTAGCATTTATGACGCTAAATTTAAGTAATTATTTTGCATTAAATGTTAGTTTTAAGTACTAAATGTATTTGAGGTATATGCACTTTGATCATTAAGTTAAAATATTTGCTTATTCCATAAGTCTTTTTGCATTGTTGTATTTTCAATAATCTCTTATCAAATTCTTAACACCACTAAAAGTACCTTTTACATTCAAATTTCGAAAAATGGTATTTATTTCATTGTTTAAAACAATTAAGCGTGTGTATATCGAGTATCTGACAATTCCCTCTTCAGATCGCCAAAATAATTGCAATCGCACGGATTCATATCAGAAGAATAAGATGGGTGAATCAGTTCAATTCAACCTTGATTTTCAAATATTCCTGAATAACCTTTGCCTTATGGTTATGGGGTCTGGAATTGTCATGTAATATAATTGGCCTTATCACACGATGTTCTGTTGACCAATTTAAAATATATTCCTTCAAAAGAGATTAATAACACTCTGCATTCATGGTAGCATTTTCATCAAAGGTCTTTCCAAATACTTCGCCGCAACAATACATACGTATAATCAGTAAGATCTTGTGCTGGTGAAATTCCGAATCTTTTTCAAGCCATCCAAAAATCATTCGATAACAAATTTAAAATATCTCATTCTGCAACTACTGATTGCAACGAAGAAAAAGGTATTATAACACAATATGTGTTTCCAAGTGATAGTAAATCAATTACCCATGCTTAATATTTAAATAATAAAAACAACCTAAACCTATTTTTGAATAAGTTTATTTAATTGATGTTCGCGAAAATCAAATTTCAAGCCAGATCCCGTTCAGGTAAATATCACAGATTCAGATCCCTTTCAAATTAATTCAATTGATAAGGACGAAATACATACCTCAAATTCAAGTCTACACTATTGCACACTATGAAACACTATTAATTCATATGTAAATGTAGATTTTTAGCATTAGATTTACTCTTCACAAACATTTATAACATTAATTAATTTTGTTTATTGAATGCCTACGCAATTCTTAACACTTGGACATACCAAATAAGTAACTTTACACTTTCATTTAAATTAATATGCATACTTCGTTGCTCCCGGTAAATTTTTCATATTAATTTTATTTTCTAATGTTAAACTGGTACAAAGAAAATATTTTTGCAATTACGATTTTATCACACTGATTTTGGGAATGGTTTTTCATTTATTTATAGTAATTAAACGGATGTAAATATTTTAGCTTCATGTTAAATGGAATTTAAAATTAGAATAAAAGAAAATAAAATGTTTTCTAGAAAAATGTGAATTCGGAATTTTTGCCAATTCTTACAAAAGTTGCATTTAATTAAACCATCTTCTGTTACCACCATATGATGACCATATTGATATATTAATACTTAACCATTTTTAAGTGCTAAAGCTTATGAGTGAATATCGAGTGATCATAATAAAAGAAGATCATTATTGTTATTTTCAAACCCATAATATTTTGGAGCATTTTTATTGTTGGATTGTAGCATATCAATGTATTTTGTATGACCCCATGCTCCTATAAATTTAAATAATGTTAGTATGAAACGTGATGTACACACATGATTTTTTCTTTATTTATTTTATTATTATTATTATTATTATTTTTATTTTTTTTTTGGATTGTTGATAATGATAAAAATATGGGTTATTATAATAATAAATTATAAGCTTTAAAAAAAAAACAGCCCTTTATTTTTGGGGTTTTTTTATTCAATTTTTTTTTTTATGTGACTAGGATTATTACAATACAAAAAAAAATCCACTGCGGCACGATATACATCTATACTTAATTATACATGTTCCACTATCATAAAATACCCCATAAATGGTCTGGTCATCTATAATATGAATGAGGTTCTCCATTGTTTGGTTTCAGTATCAATTTATAAATAGTAGAACACAATGTGTTACACACAAAAAGCGAAAGAGAAAACATATACCAATCGAACTATTAAATGTTTTTTTGTAGACTTTTTTTTCTCTATTAAATGAGAAAAAAAAATATTAACCACTTTTTATTGTAATATTCACTGCTAAGATTTCATTAATGTTTTATTTCATATTCTGGTAGTAAGAAATATGTTCAGCAATTGAATCTTAATTTTCTTCCAAAATGAATCTATGACTTTATTGTTAAATAAATTAAATATTTCTGGCCATTGAACAGTCGCGTCTTTTCGTGCTGATCACGTTTCGTCAATATCTTGAGAATGGTTAAGAGCTACAATAATGGATGTTTTCAAATGTTCACCCGATTAACCAGTGCGGTATATTTTTTTCTTTTTTTTAACTTTATATTTAAAATTATTATTATTTATTTGAACGTAACACTTTTAACACCAACACTTTTAACTAAAAACAATTATTCGCATAGGCATTTATTAGATGCCTCTGTATGTTATACGTAATTCATATTTAATAACCTACATCGGTTACACTAGACAGAAACTAAATTAAGCTAAAAATTAAGTTTTCCTAGTCAGTCAGTTGTTAGCGTGCGTACCTTTAATATTTTAAAATATAAAAACTAACTAATTTTTGTGCTGTTGGTTGTTGTTATTCTTGTTGCTTTGAAATTGAATGATGTTATAATAGACGGTGGTGTGTACAGGTAGCTAAATTTTAGGAATACATATACTGTAGCCTGTTGTTGCCTGTTGGTAGATATTAAAACCGTATAATTTCTATATGCATAGCATATATTCTAATATAGAACTTTTTTACATTATAATAAATAAGAGAAAATTTTTGCTTCAGCTGTATATTTTAAATATTACATTATGTTGAAATAGGTAAATCAACTAGCTATACATACATTCATATTTAGAAATATAACGGCTAATAAGTATGTGGAGGAAGAAAAAAAAAAACTATATTAAATATGTTACAAAAACGAACCAGCAAGAGTAATATCAAAAGAATCAAAATGGCGATAATAATTTTAACTATAATACTATCAACATCAATACCATACCATATACCATATACCATACCCGTTCCTTATTAATATTACAACTTTGGTGTGCCGCACTTCAATGCGGGTTGCTATTTAATATTATGTTGTTTTTGAATTGTTTATGTTAACAAAATTGTAGAAAATCGTGTAATATACACATATAAATAAATGTATAAATAATAATATTATGGGGCTGTTGTGTATTGTGTAGTATGTGGGCGGGAAGTAAATTTTAAAACATGTTTGTACTTTGTAGATAAGAGAAGACTAAGTACAGGCGTTTTGTTGGTTTTAACTTTGGTATGTTCTTTAATTATGTACGTAGATTTACATATAATATAGAGTATACACACGAAAGACACACACTTTATAAAAAAAAAAAAAAAAAAACTAAATATATAAATATAATACATTATGCTAAATATCTAATTTAAGTAATAAATGGAGTAGAGTTTAATATAAACGGATAATGTGAATAAAAGTTATGTTAAAAGGATGAGTATTTATTATGTGAATGGATTATACTTGTGATAATTCATATTTGACATTTTCCAAATCAGATATTTCATGTATAGCATTGATTTCAATTTTACTCAGGAATATTGCCTTTTTAAAATATGTAATATATATTTTGGGTTCTGGTTTACTTTGAAAAATGAAGCACTATATCAATTCGTGCATAGTTTCTCTTAGATTATAGTTTAGATGTCAACGTGAACATAAAATAGCAGCACTCGTAAGAAAAAAGAAATCTAATGTTATGTTTTTCTATTTAAGAAAAACTTTTAGTACATATTTTATATGGCTGTGTGCATGTGCAATTCGAATAGAGCTCTATTTTATTAAAAAATGGTTAATTTTGTTTTCGAAATAAATACCAAGCTTTTTAAAATGATCCTTTCCCCGACTACAACATAAAAATTCCAACTGAATACCATTAGATGCCAAGTGAATACAAAGGGGCTTCAATTAAATTCAAGAGATTTCAAATGACATCAAATAACATCAAATGACATCAAACGAATACCAAAAATCAAGAAGACTTCAAAACCTGTGGCTCTTTTCACCCACGAATTTACAAAAAAAATATAATGAGATGTTCTTAAATTGACATTAAAAGGTACGCACTGTAAAAAAAATAAATAAATAAATAAATATTGAGCCATAAATCAACATAAAATAATTACTAATTATGTCTGCAACAAAGAAAATTTGAAACTGATTGTTTTGTGCAAAATCCATTAATATACTAGTAAAGGGAAAAGAAAAGAAGATGTTTTGGTAGCCTATAGAAAAACTTGATGCTTTCTCAATTAATAGTTTTTGTCAACTCTCATCTGTTTTTCCGTTCCAATTAATCCATATATCCATAAAGTAAAATATTTTGAATAGGTACGTGTGTTAATTTTATGTAATAAATAGTTTAACCATAAATAACATCCCTTTTATAAATAACATCGAATGAAAGCGTTTAGTCGAAGATAGGACTATAACCGAATGTTAAATTAAGCCTTAGCTATTTTGAATATGGACCAATTCACCCTTTTCTTGCTTTAATTAATATTATACACCACCACCAACAATAAAATACAGTATTATCATGTTAGAGATGTTTAGATGTACGATTAGTAAGTATATAGAAAAGTAAGACTGGCTCAAATAAATAAATCGTTTTTTTTCTTCTCTTTATTTATTTTATGTGTTTTTATCTTGAAAATATTTGAAGAATTAAAAAAAAAGAGGAAAAATCTAATTGGCTTTTATATTAGCCAAGAAAATTAATATTTTATACTTTGGTTTGTTGATGCGGTTTTAAAGAACAGAAAAACAAGTTGCCAACAATTTGATACACAGCTTAATTTTTGTAAGGAAAAACGAGACCAGTACTATATTTTTTTCTAAAAAAACCTTTTTTTTTTTTCAAAATAAAATAAAATAGATAAATAAATGTTATTGCTTTTGTATAATTTTCTACCCGTTATTTTGCTTACAATCAAAAACTATTCGTATTGGGTATCTAATTCACACAGGTATTTGGGTATAGGTAGGTATTTAGAAATTAATGAAAACAAAAATAATGTTTTGCATTTATAGCTCTGTGTTAGTTGAGAATATGCAATCACGTATAACATTGCATAGCATAATTGTGCTAAATAAAAAAAAAAAAATCTTTATTTTGCTTATATGGTAAATATGAAAACTCTGGTTAGCCGGTTTTCGTGCGCATTTTCAATTTTGTGGTATTAATGATAATAAAAGAATATAAAAAAAAAAAAACGAAAATAAATAAATGAAATATCATTGTTTATTCAAGAGTTTATAATAATAATATGAAAAATATAAAATAAAATACTGTAGGCAATTTAAGCAGTTTCCAAATAGCCAATAGAAGCAAAATATTTTATTATAAAAAGTCAAAAACTTTTTCATTTCACTTAACCTACACTTATTTCAAATTAATAATTCCCTTTTTCTTTAATTCCAATATACATAAATTTATTTTAAATTCAACCAGTTGATATTAATTAAAAACGAAGCTTTATGTAAACTTTTCTATGTAAGTACACATCCTTTAGAATTGCTTTGCTCTCTCACTCACTCTCTATATATATGTTTATAAATTTTCGTACATTACCCTTCTTATCTCTATCTTTATGTTAATAGTCTTTGTACTTTACGTTGTAAAATTTTAATCAATCAAAATTGTAAAAGAAAATTAAAGAAAAAAAAAACCCTTTCTCTCTACTCTGCAAAGCATTAATTAATTATTATAATATAGGTTACATTCTATGAGATTCCTATGAATACAAATTCATATTCTAATATAATATATATATCATATTATGTATGTATGTGTGCGCGTAAAGCGGTGGTGTGGTGCGGTCTATATAGTGAATCTTTAATACAACGGAACAGGAAATGAATTGAATGAAGAAGCAAAGTATATTATGAAATTTATATACCCAATTAATTAAAAGCAATTTCTAAGGGTTTTATTATTAAGTTTTAAAATTAATTTTCTTTAAAGGTTTGTTTTATCATTTTAAACTATATAGTTAAGTTATAGATATATTGTATTTTGAATTATATTACTTGAATACGTTTTCAGTTTTAATTTATTTTGTACATAATAATTTAAATATATTGAAAATATATTATTGTATTGGTTTCTGTTTACCTTACCTAGGCATTTTTATTAAAAAAAAAAAAAAAAACTCATTATGAATTTTCTATTTTGACGATAGTTTTGTATAATCACAGGAGAAACAAAATACCATCTTAAAAGAAATAAATTTTAGTTATCCTCTAGTGAAATAAAATAATTTTTTAAACAACATAATATTTTCATATAATATAAATCAAATTAGATTTCCGTTTTATTTTCGAATAACCTTTCATTTCTATATTTATATAAAAAGAAGACAAGCTGATGTCAATTAGATTGGTACAGAACAAGAGAAGTAGTCGAACAGTATTCGATCAATATTCTTAAATCTTAAGATAGAGCATAAAGAACAAACAAATTGGACTTAAATCGCCCAAAACCCCCCAGAAGAAGGTTTCCTAGATCTTTCCTAATATCACCATTCGATTAAAATGACTCCAATTCACCCCAACTCTTTCAAATTTTTTACATATTACATACTTTTTATTTACGAAATATAAATAATAAATAAATGTCGATTTAATTTGTGTCCTAACAACCATAAACAGTTGAAATCTAAAGATCGCTCAGATTTAAGAACATTAAACGAATTTATATTATCTTCATTTATAGAAAAAAAAATCATCCAAATCGCATAAATTAAATCAATCCATTCAACAGTCTTTATTTAATTTAAATATTTCAATTTTTTAAAAAAGTAGATCGTCTATTAATTTTTATTTACTGATTGATAAGCATTACTGATGGTGATGGATATAGTGACTGTTGTTCAGGTTTCAGTAAATTAAATCATACGGAATGCTTTTGTTCATTTTATATATTTACGTGTCAATACTATTTGTGTGAATGATAGATAATTTTAGTTCCTTCCATTCTGGAAATTAAATTAAATGGATGTATTGATTTCAATTTTTGCAGTGGACAGAAAATAATTAAAAATAGCGATGGAAAAATAATAAAAAATAATTTATTAAAGTAGTTTATTAGAGTTTGCTACAAAAATGTTATTAAATTTACAAAAAATAATTATGCTGGCCGTACGAACCAATTAAATGTAACAGGCTAAAAAAAAATGTATATAAAATTATATAAAAAAAAGTATTGAATTCACATTGTACTAAAACAAATCTAAAGAAAGACAAACGAATGACATACAAAATATATTAAAAATCAATATAACAATGAGTTTTATTCATATAAATGTAGACAACAAATTGTTTTATAAAATTGAAGATTAAACACGGGACCTCATTCAAAATGAATCTGTTAAGACCAAAAATTTGAAACTATTTGGCATACAAAGATCACGAATCCAAAAAATACCAATTATATTTCATCTTCTTTACATTGATTTTATAATAAATTACTTCTACACTCAGTTTAAAAATATCCAATGAGTTTCTAAATATTTAGTACCATTATTTTAAATGTCAACTTCCGAAAAAGCTATTGAAAATTTATCTCTGGTTTTACTAATATTAACTTTCACCAATTGATTTTCACATCTTGTTTTTTTTGTTAATTTATCTTTTCGGTAGTAATTTATTAATCTTTACTGCATCTAAAAAAAAATAATAAATTAACCAGTTATTATTACTTAGATATATCATTCGTTTGTTATTCATCATCATCAGATGCATAATTTGTCAACGATATAATAAGTACTTATAGTACATATCTAAATATTTGGTTGACCCATTTATTATAAAAAATAATTAAAAAGTTCGTATTTTGGTAGACATTGTTCATTTTCGATACAAAAAAAAAATAAATAAAGTAGCCAATATATATGAGAACCATTTTTATCAAACTTTTAATTCTTTACTTTGTAAGCAATAAAAAAAAAATGTACTTAGAAAATAACGTTAGGTAAAAAAAAAAAAATTAAACCAATATTGCTCCATACAATTTGATCCAGGCTACTTATTTTTTTTATCAAAAACGAACCATCTGTGTCACCATCATCTCAAAATACGGCAAGTTTATATTTTGGGTCACCAAATATAGATTAATATATACAACGCATTCACATATTTATATAATTAAAATAGCACTTGGGCCCTTGCCCTACATGAAACGATATGACTCGAATTAATTCTTTTTTATCATTAAGAAGTTTTTGAGATTTCTAAACGAAAAACCCATCCATAAATATATAAAAATAATACAATAACTTCTTTCGGATAGATTTGAATGTACATGTGTATAATCGACAAATTATACATAATTGTGCACAGGGATGTTCAAAATACATTGGAAATGTATTTTGTATTTT
>JAABKK020004071.1:0-27511 GCA_011634745.2 Catotricha subobsoleta
GATGTTCCCGTTGTGAGATGAGTAAATGTACATCAATAAATACGCGAGTAGAAATACACAGCTCAGGAATACCCCTATTGAAATCTAAGTAGTTAGTATTATATACTTGGAACATTTATTCAAAACACTTTAAAGCCTGTCAAATATTTTCTTTTTAATCAACTAAAAAGAAGAAAATAATCGAAATGTCATGATTGCTGTTCTATATACTCTAACATTCAAGAATTTCGACACAAATACATAAATTTAAAAAAAAAAAACTAAAAAATGTTTAGTGTTTAAAAAATAATACCTAAGTTCTCTTATATGTTGTGCAAAACCACGCGCACAAAATATTCGAATAACAAAATATTAATAAATATTGTTACCTAAATTCCAATTCCAATAATAAAACATTTCACAATACGTACCTATTGAATATCAAAGGGAAAAAAATTAGTTTCAATTTAGAAAAATTGATACAATATATAATAAGTAATACCGTCAACTGGGGTGAATAGAGACATTAGAGGTGAATAGGGACAGTCAATTACAGTGAAATATTAAAAACAATCGATTAAAATTTCCGTTTAAATCATACTTTCAATCGGAAAAATTGTATATTTTCTTTTCATTTTTGAACAAATTAATCTAAAAACAGAAGAAACTATTAAGATTGGATTAATATACAATTTATCCACTCTACAACATATTGTATAAGTTTTATCGCGATTGACCCACTAATCTCTCTGAGAAAAATATCATTTAGCCTTTGGTCATGACCTTTGACCTTATGGGGTCGAGATCAAATTCAGTAACTCTACAACATATAGTATAAGGGTTATCCCTATCAGCCTACACATTCCTGAAATTAAGGGACAGAAAAAAAAACGAACCTATAATACATACATGTTTCACATGGAGTGCAAACAAACACTAATTTCGACCAAAATTGCCTCTGGTAAAGAGAAAAATATCCTTGGATAATCAATTTAATATTTTTAGGGAATCATTTAATATTTTGAGGAGATCATTTATTAATAAGCGAATTCAAAATTATAAATATTATCAGCAAAACAAAAAATAAAACCTCAATATGAACGATTTTTTTTTTTTTTTAATTTTTTGATATTTAATAATTTACTTATATCTCGAAAATATTTTAAATTTTATTAAAAAGAAACATATGGTAAATATTTTTTTTTTTTTTGTATAGCGACAAATACTTCAAAATTGTGTGATGCAGCTGGTGTGAAAAAAGTAAAATAAAATATTTTCCATGTCATATTTTGAATTTATAATTTATTTGATACGCAGATGCAGCATTCTTTAATATAATTATTATTTTTATGTGTTTTTAAATATAAAACGATAAATTTTCGGAATTTCTGTAAAACATGGTGAAAACCTTTATAGTTAATAAATTCTTCGATGAGCTGCCGTTATGTACTTTATTGCATGTAGTCTGTAGTAATTGCAGAATATGGGAGCCATTCCAATGACCATCATGTGCGGAACGATTTTTTGGATATTAAATAGCTCTGGAACGAAAAAAAAAACTACTAAAGCTCTTAATGGCACCACAGAAATAATAATAAAAAAATGCTTATAAACACGCCAAATATGAAAATAAAATAACTTTCTATGTAATAAAATAAGAAAGAATACATAAGAGCATTGCTCTAAAAGTCTGAATTAAACAAAATCAAATGAATAGTTTTACTTAGCAAAACGCGGATGTACCATCCATATCACAAAACCAATTAATGGTTCATCTGTTTCCTTATAACCAGTAATTCCATAACTGTTCGATAATTAATCAATTAAAAGGAATTTATTTATAATTAAATCGATACTTTTCAGCTAAGGGTAAGGGCGTTAACGCTGATATTATTAGCTATGATCTGGTGGACGATAAATAATCCATAAATTCGAATATTTTTCCCATAAATTCGTATATTCTTCACATAAATCGGCTATTTTTCCCATTTTTCAGGAAATTTAAAATTTGAAGCTAAAGAATAAGGGCGTCAAAATTGTTATGCCTAGAGTTTAGCGCCGGCTTTGCCCGCTTTTGTAAAGCATTTTTAACAATTTTGTAACAAGATTTGTAAATACTGAAGGATAAAAGTTATGATTTATTCAAATTCAATTTGAAAAGAGAAAAAAATCGCACATTTGTATGAACAAATTACATTACAAGGATTTTTAATTTATATAATTTTTATCCTAAAACTCATACGAAGCATATTGAGCTCCGTTTTCGAAGTTAATCAGATTTTAAAAGACGATTTATTATCTCTGTTAACTCTTATCCATTGTTAATGGGTCGGTCAATAATCACGCATTGGAATTATTTTTTAATATTTATTATATTTTTATCATTTCTTCCAATATTGTCTTCACAAATATTTTTTAAATACAAATATTAGTTTGTTTTTTTGTTTCTATTGAATAAATGCAGAACTTCTTATATTTATAGAAACTAGTTTCTTAAAATGATACATAAACGATTTTCTTTTCCGAATCCTCGTTTTGGAAACTAGAGTATATATAAGCAATCAGCAATATGCAACACAAAAATATTGCACTAAAAAATTTCGTATGGACCATTTCAGGACGGAGGAAGGTCTACATTTTTCCTTTTCGAAAATAAATGGAGATCGGGTGATTGGATGATTTCTCTCTTCGACGCTTCGTTTGGGAAATAATTGGGTTAACAACAGCTTATTAAGGACTTGATGAATTGATTATTTATCTAGGATAAAAATTATGTTGAAACGTTCCGTACATGATGATTTTCTAATTTAACGTGAAATTTCCCATATATATATAAATTAACTTATTCGTCGATAATATTCAATAATCAATACTTATACATATTTCGGTTTTTCATTTATTCTGCTAAGGCTTTGAGTTTGCACCATATTTATGGGCTATACGCTATACCATAAATATGGAGTGAAAAATATGACATATTAAATATATGGAATTTAGTGCGGCGTAAATTTTCGTATTCTTTGAATCATTTTTGAGAGCAAAATTGTTGGCATGTGTTGAGCTAAATACATGGAATGAAATTTATTTTTAAGAAATTTATATTATTTGTGGATATTATTAATAAATAGATATGTTGCATCTTCTTTTCAATAAATTAATAGGATTGGGTCCGAATCTTTCATTTAAATTATTGTATTTCTTTATATTATTTTTGATAAATAAAAATATAACACAAAATATCACAAATTATTTTTTTTTTTTTTGGGATTAATTTGTTTGAAATTAGAATGAATATATTTTTAAGAGAATAATTTCTGTGTTTCGAACCGTTTTTAAGAAGGTTGGTATTTAAATGGTCAGCAGAAAAATTCAAAATGGTCAGTAAAAAGATTAAAGCGGTCAGTAACACATTTTACGGTATAATTCGGTTAAGGAGCTATTCACAAAGACTAAATGATAATATGATCATAGAACGTTACGCAATATAAAGTAGCCCTAACGGGGGAACCATGTCTGGATCCATTGAGAACTTTGAAATGGATTGTAGTTTTGTCACTGACCAAAATTCTGTTATTTACTGACCGTTTTTAATTTTTTTACTGACCATTTTCAATTACTTTTACTGATCATTTTCTATTTTTTTATTGACCGTTTTAAATTTTTTACTGACCAAATAATTTGTTCCTTTTTAAAAAAGAATTACATTCTTTTTTTTTACATTATTTTGTACGGTATTTTTTTTTTTTTGATCTTACAAATCATAAAAGAAACCACAAAAGATCAAAAAGAAAATTCCTTAAAAGATCCACGGACATAATTCATGATAAAAAACTCTGTGAAAAATAAAATTACACCGTCCTAAGTTTAAAATAAATTCATAATTCTATTTTGTTTTCTTTCTATTTTTTTACTCAAATTAACTTTTCAATCACATGTTAAAAGAATGACCGATTATGGTATTCCATAACAAGTATGGTGCGATAAATACCGCACCTATTATACCATGGACTGCCTTTCACACCATATTCAAGAGTACAGAAAAATTAGTTCCGTTCCTTATTCCAATTAAAATGTGGTGCGAGCTCAAAAATAAAGCCCTTGAAGGAATTTTATGAAAATAGTTAAAAACAAGCTGCCTATAAATTGGGTACTTCAGTTTTGTAAATAAAAAGAAAAAAAAAAGACGGCCATCTAGATCCATATTTTCAAAAGTGCAACTTTTGTGATTTACATTATTGAGATCTGTATTTAATTTAAATCAACATAAACGATAGCTTAATAAAAATTAAAAACTTAATTAAATCTGATTCAATCAAGTTAAAACTAACTGCCAATGTCAATATAGATTATATCGTATTTATTTCCAAAACTTCATGGACAATTTTAAACGGTTTAGTATTGACTTCTTCAAAGCTGCAGACCAAAGATTGACCGAGTATTTTTATCATTACCAAACAAACTATCGCTAGGTTTAGATTAGGTCCTTAAATTTGTAAATGGGAATAACTTCTAAACGAAAAATACAAATGAGCGACCTCAACTTAGTTTTGATGGTGCAATTATTCTCCCTACAATTTATTCGTTTAAAACCATCACCTAAAAACTTTTAGTGGAAAAAAATAATTGAGAAAAAAAAGTTTTTAGAAGATCGTTTTACGTGTATAATAATTATGGGGAAAAGTTACAGCGTCAAAAATAGTTGGGGTCGCTCATAAGTATTTAAGGACTTAATCTAAACCTAGTTATGTATATGTAAACGATACTTTTAATAAAATCATTCAGATACTTTTTATTTTCAATATAACTGACGATGAGATACAAAAAAAAAATTGAAATAAAAATAGAAAGTTAAGTAGATAGCCAAGTAACTTTCTGTGAAATACATATAGTTGTATCAGGAGGCGAATCATGAACGGGGTCGAGTAAACTACTGTCGACACGCAGCTCGACGGCGATATATGGCATCATGAAAATTTGTTCATTTTGCTCAACGAAAATTGTTAAATATGTCGACCACTCGACACAACATGCTCGACGATGGACATTGCATCGAGCAATATACGTCGAGCATTCGACACTTCGATTAATTTCATGATTCAGTGTGTCGGTCGACTCCTTGACGCCAAATGCGTCGAGTCTAGACACTCGACACCGTTCATTATTCGCCACCACTGCTGAATATTATCAGGTATCTTAATGATTTTGGCCAGAAGTATCTTTTTCATTTCTAATTACCAATATATAATACCAAATTACTTTAACCATTTAAATTAATTTAGATTACATTTACATTAACAACGATTACTATTTTCGATTTAATAAAAATGAAAATTATGAAAATTTTTGTGAATATTTGGTTTAAGCATAACATCAGTCAAATTAACCCTGTTTCAAAATATGACTTAAATCTATTTTGTAACAAAAATTATGTTACGATATATTTTTATATATTGAATGGGAAATGAGTTACGACGGACAAACAAATCATATTTTACTGTTTAATTTTTAAATAGCAACTAATTTAAATTACAATTCCTTGCAATTTACGAAAATTCATTCCAGTTTGATTTAAATTGAAATCAATCGATTATCCATGATTTTGCTCTTCAAAAAGTTGATCAGCCTGGAATGAAATTAAAGGGAATATTAAATATTTTCATATAAACATACTTACATTACTTTCATAAGTTTTTTTTTTAACTTTATTTACAGCCGAATAATATAAAATGATCAAAAATATAAATTAAAAAAAGAAAACAATGGTTTTGAAATTTGTGTGCAATATTAATTCAGTTTCCTTTTCTTTTTTTTTAGTTATTTTATAAGTTTGTAAAGAATTACGTTTAATTTTTAAACAAAAAAAATGAGATCCAAGAAAAAAAAAATCAATGAATTATTATGACGCATCAACTTGAATCAAAACCATTTAAAAAAAAAAATGTTTTTTTTTTCTCATATTCGCAATTGGTTTATATTTTCTTATTATTTTCTATTCAATTGTTTTTCTTTTCATTTTTAGATTAGATTTAAGCGAATTTTAATTACAATAGTTTTCTTTCATTTTTTCACGAAGAACGATGATATTTAAAAAATACAGAGAAAAAAAAAATTCATTCATTTTATAAGTTTCAATTTATAATATTTTTAATATTTAAGGATTCAAATCATAACATTTTCCATTATTTTTTTTCCAGTTTTACATATTTCACAATTTAAATTGTGGCTTATTTTTGATTTCGAAATATAAAATCTAAAACTAAAAATTTCGCCTAAAAAAAAAACCAAAAAATTATAACTAAAAATTAAAAATAACTTAAAATATCTTTTCCGTTAGTCTTGTTCGATACAAATGTGATCATATTTTCCATTTCTTTTTTTTCTTTAAAATAAAATTAATGTTTAAATTTAAATTGAGTTTGTTTATCTTTCTATAATTTTATTTTTGACTTCATAATTTCGATAATAGCAAAGAAAGTGATCGTGACGCACAGCCCAGGTGCAGCTGTGTAAAATTTCATTTTATATTTTTCTAGGTCTCTTTTGAAATGTGGCAAAACAATAATTATTATTGAAGTGATAAATTTTCATATGAATTTAAACGGTTTCCCATTGGTTCCGATTACAAAGAACATTAAAAACAAAAAAGACAAAGAAACAAATTATAAATGAAATTATATGTCAAGAAAATTTAATAGAATTTCCATTGACATATTGACACAAAAAAACATTAAAGAATTTTTCATTAAGTTAATTTTATTCCCGAAATCTAATAAAAACTTCCATTAACATATAGACACAAAAATATATAAAAGAATTTTCATTTGGGTAATTTCATTCCCGAAAATAACCTCTTACTTTAGCTGATATTTTACGAACACGTCCACGGCTACTAACACTAATTTGTTGTTCTTCGCCACCACTATTTGTATTTTCATCAATATACTGATTTCGCATATTGTAATGATTTGAATGTGAATGACGTCCATTACCCGATGCATTATTCATTGTGCTCGTTGCATTTGTATGGTTACGTGAATTTGGTATGTATGAACTGTCAGCATCATCATCATCATCATCAATATCATCGTCTTCATCTTCATCCTCATCAACATGTCGGCTAACTAGTAATCTTCGTTTAGCAGGATGTGAGGTATTATTTGATGTAGATGTTCGATGATAATTGTTGCGGGGATGACTATTATTTACACTTTCATCGCTATCTTCATTGTAATATGGTCGTTTTTGTGTTCGTGTACTTCTTGCAGATGATGGATTTGAATGTGATGGACCAGGCAATGTGACATCAGTGACTGGATCATCTTCCGAAAAATTACGTTTACGATTACGTGCCATTATTTTGGTTGGTCGTCGGGCTGGCGGATGTGATTGTGTTACCATCAATTGAAGTGGTTTATTATCTTCTGGATCGGTTCCATCATCATCATCATCTTCATCGTCACCAATTGCATTGTGATTTGATCGATTACTACTGCTAATTGTATTGGCCGGTTGATTATTTTGTGTTCGATGTCTTAAGCGTCCTGATATACTTTCAGCATTTTCTGTAATACGCAATGGATCGACTGCTGGTGTCGCTACACTATCATCATTATTTAAAGGTATATCTAATTCATCTGGATTTCGTTGATGCCTGGATAATGTAACAATACGACGTGAATGGCGTAATGTTGATGGACCCGGCTCACCATAATTATGATCCTCTTGTACATGAGAACGATGAATTCGAGTCGTTTCGTTTATGGATTGTACATCCGAATTTGTTGAGCGATTAATTATGGAGGTGGTGATAGATGTGGAGGTAGATTGAGATTGTTGGTTTCTTCGTGCTGAGAGCTCTCTGGTTCTGGAAATTGTACCATTCGTTGTGGAAGCAGTAATAGTGGATGTAGTCTCTTCACCTAAAAATATATTTTGACATATATAAAACGTATATTTAATTGCAAATGAAATTTTTGTCCCGCTGTAGAGATGTTAAAAAATACTTACGGTAACTTCGTCTTTGTCGCGCTATTTGGCTAAGTACTTGATCATCATCGCTTTCTTCTTCTTCATTATCATTTTGTGAATGTTGGTTTCTAGTTCTTGGTTTACTTGTTATTGTGGAAGACCGTACTGATCGATAAGTTCGACTGCGAACTTGTGATTGTTGTTGTGGTTGTGATGTATTAACTTCTTCATGAGTTTGATTTAGTTCATCAGACTCTTCAAACATTTTTCGGCGTCCTTTACGTCGTCGTAATTCCTTATAAAAAAATTAAATGGAAAAATTTAATAATAAAAAACGAAATTAAATGAAAACCTTCTATAAAAAAAAAAAAAAAACTATAGTAACCTGTGAATTCGATGTTTGTTGTACTGGCAATTCAACCGTTTCAATTGATGGTCGTTGCACTTCAACATCATCATCATGTGGCTCTTCTAAACTATCTTCTTCATGACCCCAATTCAATTTGGCTCGTCTGGTGTTTGAGCGCGTTGGTCTTGCAATTTCTGCATCTGAATCATCATCATCAGAATGTAGCAAAGCTTGACGTGTAGATCGATTGCCAACTGGTGACTGGCGATAACTCTGATCCGATTCATATTGTCGACGATGTTTTCGTCTGCCTCTAAATTTACGTTCGTCTGTCGAGCTATTTTCAACATTAACCTCATTATCATTTTCATTAGCACTATTGTCAGAACTATTAGCCTCATCAGTCAACGGTTGATGTATTACAGTTTTCTTTGGTGGTCGACCAATTCTCTTACGTGATGAATTACTAGTCGACTGTTGATAATCTCTATCGTTTTCATCATCATTGTTTCGTCGCTGCTTCAATTTGGATCGTTTACGTGGTCCTTGACGCGGATGCTTTTTTCGACTTACTTTTTTCTTTGGTTGGGTTTTCGGATTATAACTTTCTTCTGAATCAGAAAATCGTCTATTACGCTTACGATTTCGGACACCTAATTCCAATATTGGAATGCCATCTTCATCACTATCACCTACATCGTCAGCTTCTTCAGCATGATCATCTGACGTACTACTAGCACTTGATGATTGATTGGTTTCTTCCGTGTCGCTACCATTATGTGAAACATTTCCACGTCTAGTAACACCACGACTTGTACTTGGACCTGGTGTTGCATCTACACTCATCGATGATGATACACCATTCGATTGATTTCGTCGTAATGGACGACCACTTCGTTTTCTCGGTGTAGTTGTTATTGTTGTGGCTGCTGTTGATGTATGCTGATTGTCATCATTTTCTTCGTCACCTTCATTATCATTATCATTATCATTATCATTATGATTATTACGTCGATATTGTCTAGATGTACTAGGCCCATTTGTGACACTTGCACTGGTTGTTGCTCGTGTTGCCATTTTCGATGTGCCTGGACGATTACGATCGCTTGGTGTTCTTGATCCACGTTTTTTATCAGCCGCTTGTCTTTTAAATATTTTTCTAACGTGATCCTCAAATAAATTACTCAATCGAAGTGTCATTGAATATATCTGAAAAAGGAGTTCAAAATATTTAGAATGTGTTTGACATGTTCCTGTTCTTTGTTTAATTATATTTATTTTAATAAATTTTTTTTTTTTTGTAACTACGATTTGTTTTTAAATTATTTTTCAATACAAGGAGAAAATTTGGATTTAGGAATACATTTTTAACAGCACTCGGTCCACATAAAAACACAAAATATTAATGTGACAACCATAAATACGTATTTTTAGTGGATTTTGTGGTTACAGTTAAATAGTACCAAGTAGTGAAAGATGATCATGACATGATTTATGAAGAAAATAAAATTAAAAATACGAGAAAGATTTAAAATACCGATCCAAAAAAATAAAAATCATTTCTTTTTGAGTTGAATTTGTCTACAAAAATATGGATAACACAGAAATCCACAGAAATAATAGCAAATACAATTTTACTAAAAGAAAACAGAAAGGATTTTGTTGGTTGTTGGAAGGGGGGTGGGGGGTGTTAGCCAAGGATTTTGTGGACCGTACTAACTAAACTAAAAAAAATCAAAACCAAAAAAAAAAAAAAATAAGCATTACAAATGTTGGAAGGCTTTTCTTACCAAAATATTATCCTGCAAATATTTGTTATAATTTGTTTGTATGAAAGGGAGGCATGAACACAGAAAAGAAAGAAAAAAAACATTTTTTTTTTTGTTGTTGTTTAGTGAAAAAATAATTATAGGCGTACTATGTACAAATAAGTATGTATTATATTGTTGTGTGAATGGTAATGAATTTTTAATTCAATTTATGAAGAGTTTGAATTTGGGCGTTTTTTTTTTTCAAAATAAGTACTATTGCCAATTAAAAAAATATTTTAAAATCTACTGTACCGTACGGTATTTTTGAAAAATATAGTTTTTCATAAAGAAAATGTTTTTTGTTTTAAATCAATATAAGTAAAAAAAAAAAAAACATAAAAAAATAAGGTACACCGACACGTAACAATCCGTAATTAATTGGAATTTGGAAAACTCGTGCAAATACTCAAAGAAATTGACGCTACACCAACACCATGTTCTTAATAGCGCTTTACTACTCAATTTAACCCGCTGTTTACACACTGGCTGGCAGATGACAGGAAAAACCCGTGCAGAGATGGCAATTGATGCTGGAGCAATGATTGATTATTGGCACTGTCATCAATTGCCATCTATACGATTGCACGGTTTTTTTTCCTACCATCTGGTCAACGGGTAAGGAAAGGCTCAACCTTCAAAAATAAATGAAATTGGATAATGTTGCGACATTTCATTTTGGTATTAAGATTATCAAATAGCCTTCTATTAAAATTAAAAAAAATAAATAAATATGTTTTCTGACATTACAATCAAAATCTAAACTCTTCATAACTGAATTTTGCTAATAGAAAAAGAAAAAAATAAATTTGTTTTTTTTTTTTTTTAAATTAGTATCAAAATTTGATTGTATGTTAAAAAGTACTTTTAAAATATTTATGTGAATAATGGATAACAGAATGCTAATATGATCGATCAAATGTATGCATGCGGGACAATGAAAATGTTCCATTCACATTAATTTGGGATTGATATTTTTTTATGGATTGGGTTTTGAATTGTATTCGGGGAGGGTTAATTAAAACATGCACACAACGACCCAGTTAAATTCTAAAAATCTAAAAAAATTTTTTTTGTAAGAATTAACACTAATAGATGTTTTTGTCTAAATGTTTTTTTTTTAGTCTAGCATTACTAATTGACACGTAACAAAATGAAAATAATAATAAAAAAAAAAAAAACGAAGAAAATTAATTGGAAATGAAATACTCACCATTGAACGTTTATTTGTATTATAGTTTCTAGAATTTGTGAATATAAGTCTCATATCCTTAACGAATTCTGTCGGTGACTCATAATTTCCGCCCAATAATTCTTCTTTAACGGTTCTCAAATCCATTGGAGAATCAATGGTTTGTAAATAATCTAAATTCATAATAAATGAATGCATGTTTAATAAAAAAAAAACAAAAAAAAAACAATTTAATTTTTTTAATTCAACAAATAAATTACCTGGACGTTCCAAAATATTAACTGGTTCTCTAAATGGTGTAGAGTCATCACAATCCCAAATTAATTCTAGGACTTCACGACATTTAACTCTCCAATCAATGACAGTGCCTCGTAAACGACCAGATCTAATATAATTTGAAAAGTATTTTATAGATTAATTTAAATCAGATCTGAAATTTTTGATTTCGCAAAGAAAAATCACCCAATAAAAAAATTTAATCTTTCTTAAAGTGTTGGAAATTACTTTAAAAGATTCTCAAAATTGTATTTGATATTTTAGCGTTTTTTTTATTTTATAAATAAATAAATAAATAATCTCATAATATCTTACCTTCTTTGACCAGATGGTGTAACGCCACCAGTACTAGTTCCAGCTTGTTGATCATTATCTGAATCGGATGTTACATATGTATCAACTAGTTGATGGTAAACGGCATTTACATCCAAATCGTTATGATCTCTGTTAAATAAATATCGTTAAAATTTGGTCATAACGAAAATCAAAAAGAATGCAAATTAGCAGAATCCGAAAACTTACTTAATAATTCGTAAACATAAATCGGTTATAATACGGGCATGTTTAACAATATGACTGTAAGTTTGATTAAATTTTTCAGCATTTGTAGCTAAATACCGTACATCAAATTGGGCTGATGTAATGCGACGATAAAAATGATTTTCAAAACGTGCCTTTATCGTGGCCAAATCAATTGGATATTCAACAACAAATGCATATGCTGGATAGATATTTAAATCGACTGGTGCCAAAAATGGATCGGCTATTGCTAAACCCATAACTTCTTCCAATCCAGCAATAATACGTCGACAAGATGCATCACGATCGCCTCGCGGCCATTCTTCACTTGTCGGTTGATATAGTGTTGGACGCAGTTCTTCTGGTTGAACATAAACAACACCACCAATCTCCGTTGGTAAACGATTTTCATCAATAGGTTCCATATCCCATGGACTCATAAATTCGTATTCACCATTATCCCAACGTACATTAAAACACATAAACAGGGAATTTGGAAATTCTTGAGATAAGGCAACGCGCGCCTCAATTTTTCCCATCCACCAACCATCATCAATCATACAACGAAAACGATCACCCGGTGTCCATAAACGACGTACAGCCGTATCATATGTTTGACGTAAAACAATAAAATCCAAAACATCAGGCATATCGTGATATTTTATTGTGAATGCTTGACGTGTCAACGTACCATCATTATTAATTAAACCCAATTTTAAACAACATAAACGCGGTGGTCGAATTTCATACTTAATACCAATTACTTTAACCACTTCATGATCACGTAAATCTAAATGTGTCCATGGTTCACAGTTTTGATTTAGTTTATAAACATTTTTTTCGCGCACAGCTTCCAAATAACGCTGGTGACCTTGTCGAAAATATACAACCTCATCACCCATTTGTGGATAATAAGGCGCTTTGCGTGGTATCACTTCTGATAGCCATTCCGGTGGTCGATAGGCTTCTGGAATTTCTCCATTTTCACCAATTGGATGTTTTTTACGTGCTGCAAGAGCACTACTTCCACTAGCAGCCGTTCTATTATTATTCTGTTGATTTTGGTTATCGCTGCTAGGTGAATAAGATCGTCGTTTGACTGGTTTGCGTTTTGATCGTTTTGGTGGTTCTAATGTTGTAGTTTGTTCAGCTGCACCTACCCAATCTGAATAATCTGAGCTCTCGGTATCACTGCTACTCGATCCAGATGACATCAATTCTTCAGCTACGGTACCATCACTGGAATCACTAGATGCACTTGTAACGCTGTGATCATCATCATCATCATCATGATCTTGTTCACGATCACGTACGGCCCGTGTACGATATGCGGGTGCCGGACGTGGTGTCGAATTTGAAATTCCAGGTGGGCCTCGTAGTGCAGTTCCACGCGTTCGGCCTATATGACGACCGCGTAGACGTGTCGGTGCACGTGAAAAGCTCGATGAACTTTGTATTGATGTATTTATCATGACTGGACGACGACGCATTTCACGTCGATATATTTCTAGTTCTAATTGTCCAGCGCCATATCTATAATTTAGAACAATAATTAGAGAAAGTTTTATAAGAGTTAAATATTATTTAAATTAATTTACTTACACAGATTGTTTAATCGCTAACAAACGTGAATTTTGCATGGGACGGACATACATTCGTCGAATCCATTTATAATTATAATTGTCTCGATGCCAATTACCAACACTTTGTCGTACACCTTCAACATCACCAGTACGCCGAAGCCCAACACGGCCATTTGATCGCGGTGAATTATTACTATTTAATCGATTATTAGCTGCTGCCGCAGCAGCGACTGCCGGTGATACACCAACTTGATATGCACCACCAATATTACCACCATTCATTAAATTTTCGTTACTACCACCATTGTTTCCTTCTATTGGTTGTCCATTGGGTCCTTGTCGATTTGCCAATGCTGCTATTAATCGATCAATATTTGATACAGCATTTGCATTTGGACCTTCAATTACTTCAACACCTTCTGGACCAACAGCAATATTTGGAATCAATTGTTCTGTTGCACATATCTCACGACCCGGTACTAAACGTTGAAAAACCGGTGGATATGGATTACCATCAACATCAACTAAGAATGGAGGTGGCATTAAATGTGGTATTGTTTGTGTTTGTTCATCCATAACAAAATGATTGGCATCACGAATTAATGGACGATAATCCGTATGAAAAAATAACTCAGTTGGTAACTAAACGAAAAAAAAAAAAGTTTTTTTTATATTCACCACAATAGCGCAAATTAATATAAATTATTACTGTTTTCAGTCTTTCGTGTCCTGTACCAAAACCATACATTAATATATGACCATGTGAATCAGTAGCAGCTATCATTGTTCCGTCTGGTGACCACTTTGCATCAAATACACCACCATGACCTTGTCCTTCAATATGATTTACAAAACTTGCCAACGATATTCCAGCATTTATGTCCCATATAAATAATTGACCATCGTGACCTGCCGAGATCAAGATATGTGGGTCTTTTGGATGCGATTCAAGTACATATAATTCATCTGTATGACCTCGCATTACCTTATGCAATTTTCCACTATCAGCTTCCCATACTTTTATCTACGAAAAAAAAAAAACATTTATTAGAAAGGCTTTTAAATTGATGAATGACTTTTCAATCAATTACGAAAGAAACATACGGTATAGTCATTTACAGCCGTTATCACAAATTTATCGGTTAGATCCCAAGCTACCATTGTTACTTTAAGCTTTTTATTTTCATCGGTTGGCGGTGGACAACTATAAGTAATAAATTTTATGTATAATTTATTAATGCCAAAATAAAAAAAAAATATAAAAATTTGTATCATACACACCTTGATGAGCGCTCAGACATATGCAATCGTAATGATTTCCATTGTTGCGACTCAAAATGCCATACATGAGCTGTACCATCTTTACTACCGGATATAAAACGTAATCCATTGTGAGCCCATTGTATAGAATCGACCGTATCACTGTGCGCTTCAGTTTCTAATATACGTTTTGGACCTTCTTCAGACATCAAATAAACTCGAACGTGATGATCAGCTGAACCAGCCGCTAAAAATATGCCACCCGGTGAAAATGATGCATAGATCATTTGCGCTTGCCCAGGACGTAATTTTTCATGATACTGTATCGGTTTTGATCTGTTCCATACAAAAAAAAAAACGAGCATAAAATTTCTTGTTTTCATTTCTTTAAAAATAGTATTAAAACAAAGGAAACTTACGCAAAACTTGTTTTACCACCCCGTGGTGTTGTATATTGCCAAAATGCAACCGATCCATCTGTACTGGTAGTTACTAAATATTTTAGATCACCTCTCGGTGATGGACAAAAATTAACCGATGTTATCATTCCTGTATGACTATTTAAAACGGCAATTGGTCCGGCTGTTTGTAGATCCCAAACACGTAATATATGATCTAATGAACCAGCTGCTAATAATGTATTATCCAAATTAATTGCTATATCTGTTATTTCAGCGGATGCACCACGAAACGTTGCCAATAGACGTCCATCAATTGCGCTCCATAATTTAACTAACAGATCATCAGCACCAGTTATTATATAATTTCCAGTACGATCAAATAAAACACAATAAACGGCTGATAAATGTCCTAGTGTACGTCGCAGTAAATGTGTTTTACTATAAAATTCATTCGGTATTGCTAATTTCCGTGTTATTGGTCCAGATGATTCACGTCCATACAACACTTTAACAATATTATGTGTATATTTTCGATTTGATGAATCCAATAGTGGCATTGAATTCAATCGGGTACAATAGTCGAGTAGTGTTTTTGGTTTTGTCACATTTTCTATGGTACGCAAAGCACTTTGTCGACCAGCTCCTAACAATGAAACAATACCGGTAACACTCGGTGATACCTCTTTGTCTAACAGTGATGTTATACGGGTACATATTTCTAGTAAATGTTGTGGACCAATATGAGAATATTTACGTTCCTGTTAAAGAGAAAACAAAAATTTGTAAAGTTTAATGATTTTCATTTGCTTTAAAAAAAAAAAAATTAAAAAAATATGAAATTTGATAGAAACACCAGGTTCCTCAAACATTTTCGTAAAATCTACACTGGTATGTAAAAATATAATGGAAGAAAAAAATTCGACTTTGAGTCATAGCTTTTGAGCTCCATATACTAATTTTGTTCATATTGAAACCACAGGATTTTAAATAGCCATGAAATGAGAATAATTACGAAGAAGTTGCATACATCGATACTGGGTTGGGTATATAAAATTTTATCGAAAAGTTTGTGGTCGGGAAAATCTTTACTATGAAATGTCTGGTTTAGAAAGATTTTACTCCAAGTAATTAAATATTTTTGAAATTCAATCGGTCACGATCACCGGAAATTCCATTCAAATTTTTATATAAATCTTGTTATTAACAATAGTTTCATGATAAATAATACAACCCTACATAAAATTCAATGACAGAAAATGACGCTATCACCGTTCTTTTCCAACACTTTCCATTCAAAATGAGATAGAATGCACAATACGCGTAGTTACTGATTTCTATCACACTCAACATAACACGAATGATATTAATACGGATTCTCTTTGTTAACGAACAAATTCAAAAGAGAAAACGATACGATGTTTTTCAAGGGGAGCGGAAATATTTTGTATGAGAAACGTGAATCGATATTATGAACCGATTTAAAACTAAAAGAACGAAAGAGGCAAACAGTTAACTAAACCATGAACAAACTAAATGGTCGTCACTCGTCACATTCATATATGGCTTCGTGTGAAATGAAAAATAAGATGAGACACCGTGATACCTCTCTCCATACAAATAAAATAATGTTGCTACACTCGCTTGTTCAGCCACAATGGTTGACTAATAATAATTTTCAATCAAATATAAAAATTTTGATTATAAAATTGAAACGAAAAAAAAAAATTATAAAATAATTAATTTTTTTATGGAAAAATCAAATTGCATAATTATTGTGTGCTCAGAAAACAACAAATTGTTTTCATCAATTTTTTTTTCATATTTCATCAAAAAATTTCTAACCAATAATATTTGGCCACCCTAATTCATCCAAAATCCATCATAATTAAAATTTCTAATTTCTTAATTTCATCAAAATAAATAATTTAATTGTCCACCTGTCTCTAAACTGATGCACCCATATCGAAAACCATACACACAATGAATTCCTATACGGTTTAAAGATGGCCGCACACAACCAACCAACCAAAAAAAAAACCTTATCTATACTTAATTCTATTTCGCGCATCAATATTATTTTATCTTCCGCAAAAATTATGCCTAAATAAATTTATGTGCAAATATATAAACAAATAAATCGTAAATTATTCGATTGTAATTGCCTTAAATCACAAATATGTGAATATCATTTGAGAGTTCTACCCAAAAACAATGCTGCCCACAATCTACGTATCAGCGACAATATAGAAAAAAATAGTAATAATAATACATTTATTTTGTTCCGTATGTCAATCTCATTATCATTATAATTTACCTTAAATTGTTTAATCAAAATTAAACCAAAAAAAAAAAAAAATTGCAATAGAAATTTATATTAAATCATATAATGCCTTTGCATTGATGATATAACAAACAACGCATCCATCCATACGGCCGTCCTATATACCTTCTCTTACTCTATCATACACATTCATACCCAAATACAAACGCACACGCTAGCACACACACACACCCGTTCGTCATCGACATAACTTTTTCAATCGCAATTTCACCATATCAAAGTGCCTGAGCATACATTAATTTACATAATTGCATATCAAAATACCAAAAATTATTCAATAAAACTATAAATTATCTCCAATCAAAATCTCAAAAACTTTACAATAATTTTTCACGCAATCGAATACTCCGTATTTTCAAAACATTTTTTTTTTTCAATCTCATTGCATTTTAACGATAAGAAAAATTGCATTCAAAATGTAAACAATAAACAAATTCAAAGTGATAAAAATCATCTTAAGAAATCACCGAAAAAAAAATAATTAGTTTTTTTTTTTTTGTATGACAAAAATTTCTCATAAAGGTAAAAATAAAGAAAGAAAAAAAAATGGCCGCCAGCAAAGCAACACTACCTATTCGTTCATATAATAAAAAGAAATCTTAACTAAATGTCTCATAAATCACAAAAATGATCAAAATGCAAATCGAAAACAATAACAAAAATGCAATTTATCTGAATTTGCGTAAATTTGCCGGTACATCAAATATGCTGAATCTAAAAATGTTAATATGAAATTGTTTTACTGATGACGCATCGGATTTTGTACGGAGAGAAAAAAAAATGTCGCTTACACTAAAAGTACAGTTAAAAGTGGTCATTAAAAAAAAAATTCAATCACGACCCGATTCCATAAAAAATGAATTAATTGCTATCCCAAACCAATAAATATAAAAAAAAAAAAAAAAAATTGTACTCACCAATTCTACATAGCTCTGGTCATGTTCAATACCCGTCCAATCAATTCGTTTTGGTAATATCTGCAAAATCAAAAAAATCCATTAATTTCTGTATAAACAACTCCGATTATTGAGAAGTGGCCTATGAACAAATCCTCAAATCTGAATCTCACATTGAAAATACCAACACGCTTGCCACACACACAACAGCGGCACCATACAAAACCCCCAGTACCAAGGAAAATCTTGAGGTCAAGGGACTTTATTGTTGATTTTCTTATGGCTCTTATTATTATTATTATTATTATTTTTTTTTTGTGTTAAATGCTAATGTTTTGACAGAACGAAGCACGTGCTATTTGGTTTCACAAAAACATGTGTGAACAACGCTATATATTTTATTATTATTAAATGCACAATTCAAAACAAAAACACAAAAAAAAAAAATTTCATTCATTCAAGAAAATATCACAATACACTGCAGGATTTTGTAAACACAAGTTTTATATGAAGCAACAAAAAAAAAAAAATAATACAAATTTTTATTTTTTTTTTTTGTATGGGTACTCACTTTTTTGTCTTCTATCGCTTTGATCAATATCTACGAAAAATCAAAAAAACAAATTTTAAATTTATTAATTGCATTTGATTAACCAATAAATAATTAACAATAATTTTACCTCTCCAATATTTTTGAATGGTCCATTCTTTAGGAATTTTGTTATTAAAAAGTACAATTCTGAAAATGGAAGAAATTCGCCATTGTAAAAAAAAAAAATATTATTTATATATGAAAAATTTGTATGTAGAGTAAAATATATTTTTTTCCATATGAGAAACACACAAGAGATGTACAATATTAAAAGTTTTCATACACACACAACAATCTACCACAAAACACCAGCAATAATGGAGTCGATATTATATGCGGGGACGTGCAACCAAATATTTTTTAAATATAATAACTTTTCACTTGAATTGAATTTATTGGTAAATTTGTGTACTCACCAGATTGAATATTTATATCATTTGGAATAATTCGTTTATCCATTTTTTCAATAATAAATTTATTATTTTATTGTATTTGGTGCACAGTTTTTTAAGTTTATTATAATCGCCATTTAAATTAATACGACACTGCAGAGAATTACAGACTGAATTCTATTGAATATATGAACGACGAGTTTGCAAGAGTCAAGTTAAAATATGGAATGAAAGAAAGAAAATGGTTGGTTTAATCGGCCTTATTTTTTTTTTTTTTTTTAATAACTAGATTTGGTGCTGCCATAGTTGTATGGATTGATGGTGATAGATGGAGTGGAGACGGTTGACTTATATAGACGTTGATGGTTTCTATTAGTTTTGTATTTAGTATTTTCTTTTTTATTAGTTGCATCGAGTTTTGAGTAAGACCATTTATCGCTTTAGCATTTCGAGCTATTATGACATAGTATATCTTTTATTCATTCATATCTCACAAACACAATGGATGTGTTGCAACGTTATGGCGAGAGATTGCAGGTAAAATATATCAGCCGAATCCATGATACAATAACAAACACATAGCTAGTCATAATACCATGAGCCGAGTTAGAGAGATCTAAGGGTAAACTAGCCCTTGATCGACTTCTTCCAATGTTTAATTCTAAAGGTAAATTAAAGAGCTTATCAATCATACGGCAGCATTAAAGCGCAATGATTTAGAGTGCAGTCTATACAAAAATTTATGTGTTTTCGCTCGACATTTCATTTCTGGTAAATAGGAATATATTTTCTTTCAAGTAAATTTACGAAAACAATTATTGTTAAACATTGGAAGCCGAAGAGAAAAGATAAATTGCATCTATTGGTTCTACAAGCACAACCAACAACTGCGCAAAACATAGGCATTTCACTTTACAATTTTTTCCTTTACTTAATTTGAATTTGGACTCTTTCCTTATTATTATTTACCATTAAACACTTGCAGTAAAACAAAAACAAAGCAAAACATTAGAGATAAGTAATAAAACAACTGATTAATAATAAATTAAATTAAAAATAGGGATAACGATTAAAAAATAACAAATGGAATTCATGTTCAAATAAACTAACAAACCTTAAAAGCTTGTATTATCTTGCTTATATGTATTAAAACAACTAATAAATTAATGGTAAAAAGTCCAATTAAACTACACAATTAATAATTTTTCCAAAAATAATACTGAAATCACATGTATTTTCATACAAATGATAAGTTTGTTAGCCCTCCAGCAGCTTTAATTGACACCGGCAAAAATTCGCCGGGAGATTACAGAGATTTCTAGATAGCACTAATTGCTTGAGCAACTCATAGAAATATTGTCAAATAACTCTCCGTAGGATCGTCGGCTTAGCGAGGAACACACATAAGTGTGTTTTTATGAATTTTTCAGAAGAGACTTCTTTTATTTTACCATGATTTTTTCAACTTTAATATCTTATGTGACGTTGCTAAGGTAAGTTTCGGATAGTTACTTACCTCTTGTTATTTAATGATAAAAAGTGAATTTTGTTCGAGATTATTTCAAAAATATTATATGTTATTTTTTTCATTTTTCACAAAATTGTATGCAACATAGGAAAAAAAACGCCTAAATTTGAAATTTGAATGGTCAACTGAAGTAAGTATAGAAATACAAAAGAATACGAAGCCGGATGACTGAGAACATCGGGAATATGAATAAGAAATACTTATACAACAACATGTTTTATTTATAATAAATGGCAATATTTATATTTTTTTATATTTTATCAGTCATTGCAACATGAATGACCTATTCTGAATATTCTATATTCTATCTGTCTCGCGCATAATACAAATAAGTATACGGGTATGATAACTATCAATCAGTTTCATTTTCGTTCAAGTTTGTGCAGTCACCGCATGACGTCATATTTTTACATGGTTTGCTTGAATGGGAAAGTGTGTGCGTAGTTCTAAAAGAGGGTGTGTACAAATATTTGTACCATGCGTAATAGGGGTTGTCATAAAAAAAAATGTTGGATACAATTTTTCTAGCGGACGATCGTAGGGAGTGGGTAGTGTGATCCTCTTGACCCTCTTGAAATAACCAACAATTCTTCTGAAGACACCAACCGTTCAGGTAGAATATTTAGATTTCTGTGGGGAAAATACGACTTTTATGTTATATTTAACTTCTTGTCTTGTATTTTTTTTTATGACGGCCCCTAATGCGTATAGTTTTCATGACGTCAAGTTGTGACGATTTGTTATTTGTGCGACTGAAAAAAATTACTAGAGAAAATTACAGAGGTATCCGCATTCGTTATCATACCCTGTATATTTGTATCATATGTGGTTGAAAAGTGAATATAAATTGAATATCTTTACTATTCATATAAATAGAAATCGTCTAAGTGTTGATTCAAATGGATTGTTTTCCATATATTATCTGTCAAACAATGTATCGAGCGAAACACATCAATAGATTGATTTTTCAGTACAGTTTTAGTTAGCAGACTGCACACTTCTGCGCATTGTTTGTGAGTACGTCTATTGACCGTGTTTGGGTTTCATATATTTTTGGGGGCGCTGTATGCTTTGTTTTCCAAAACCACGTGTGTTTGTTTTCCAAAACAAGACATGCAGCGTCGCCATATGTCATTCCAAAGAAATAATGTATTTCGCCGTTCTTTTTGTTGTGAATCGGAAAATGGCCTTATTATTCAAAAATGTTTTTACATGTACTTGCCGGAAATTTTCATCAATGAATTATTAACAAATAAGTTGTAGTATTCAGAATGTAATAATTTTCGTTCTTTAAATTGACAGTGACGAAATACATCAATGTACAACGCGATTCACAATCCATCTGAATCAAGAAATGTTATAAATATTTTATATGAAGAATGTGTTAAATTTTCGCAAACGTAATGATTTCGTTGAAAATGTTAACAAACATAAATCGGCCAGAATATTTATAACATTTATAAATTTTCCACTTTTATCAAATAAAATTATCAAAAGAATCTAGTACGAACATAATTCTACGATAATTCTAAATAAATAATGTCAATATGAAAGAATATTTGATTATAGCGGCAACACTGTATTGTATTTAACATGTCACAAGACACCACGACTTCAAAAAAATGACATTCAAAGAGTTAGCCGCCCTTTGATCAGTCAAATTTACTTTTAATCTTTTTTTCCAAAATTATTATTTCATAATAAAAGTAAATGCACCAAATGTGATGATGAAATATTGAATGAGTTGTTGGAATTTTAATCTGGAGTAAGTTATAGATTATATTTTTGATAACCATCAAAAATAAATCTGTTTTACATAATAAATAATAGAAAAATACATAACTAAAAGAAAATTTATATTAATTCTAAATTGAATGAATTTAAATAGAATTTGGGTGCTGGCAGCAACACTGTATTTATAATACCTAGAATCTCTTAAAATTTCTTGGTATTAAAAAGCAGTGACAAAAAAATGTGACCATTTATTCTACAACATCAAGCAAAATAATCTATTTAACATAATTTTTCATACAAAAAACGCACCATTTATCGTTTATACTTTGGTTAAAAGTATTCTAATAAAACTCAACCACCGGCCAAATAGAACTAAAATATAAATAAGAGAAAAAAAAAAAACAAAAATGTCGTGGGTACGTGACAGTAATTTAAGTTGGACTCAACGTTTTGCCATAAAAGTGATCAAATCTGGAACAATACCAAAACATGTTGCATTCATAATGGATGGTAATCGACGATACGCAAATAAAGCCCATTTAAAAACAACAACAGATGGTCATGTTCATGGTTTCGATAAATTAGCTGAAGCATTACAATGGTGTTTGGATATTGGCATTGAAGAGGTAACCGTTTATGCATTTAGCATTGAAAATTTTAAACGTAGCCGTACGGAAGTTGATGGATTATTAGAAATGGCACGTGAGAAATTTGCAAAATTAATGGAAGAGAAAGATCGACTGCATGAACGAGGTATTTGTATACGAATGATTGGTAATTGGTCATTATTACCAATTGATTTACAAAAATGTATGGCCGATGCAATGCTATTAACACGAAATAATCGACGTGCTTTTCTAAATGTTGCATTTGCTTATACGTCACGTGATGAAATGACCAATTCAATTAAAACACTAATTGCGGCTGTTGAAAATAATGAATTGGATCCATGTGATATTACCGACTCATTAATACGAAAATGTATGTACACTGGTGACTCATCTGATCCCGATTTACTTGTACGCACATCGGGTGAATCAAGATTATCGGATTTTTTATTATGGCAGGTATGTTTGTAATTATCGCATAAATTTTTTTTCCAAATAAAAATTTTAATGGAGGCAACTCGCTTTAAGTAGAAAACCATTCTTAGATAAGCATTAACTGGCATTATGGGAATTTTTTACCTACCGTAAATTCTTCTTATATGAGAGTTTAACTCTGTAAGTATGAAAATACGGAGACGAGCAGTGATTTGATCATTTATCAAACAGTTAAACAGTTCACAAAATTACTTAATGTCCATTCTAGTGTAGTCATTAGTGTTCATCAAAGAAATGTTTTTCCCTTAACGAGTCACTTTAAGTACGTTTTATTGGATTTATTCAATTATATTTTTGCAAAATTTAATTTTCAAACAGGTTTCCAGTACACTCATCTATTTTACGAAGACTTTATGGCCGGAATTTACAGTATGGCATTTAATAGCTGGTGTATTTTACTATCAAAGACATTATCCAACATTAGTTGATGTCAAAAAATCATTAGAACAATATTCATTTGATGAAGTAACGAGACAATTAATGCCAATAGAATATTTAAATGATTCTTGCAGTAATTCAATTTCTAAATCAAACGAAATCAATTCAACTAGGCGGGTAGAAATTTTCTTGGAAAAATTCGATAAACGAAAACATGAACAATTAATTAAATTGTCATCGATTAAATTAGAATAACCAAAAGTTATTAATTGTTTTGTTGTTAATTGCTTACATTTTTAATTGGCGTTCCCTGGATGAAGAAAAAAAAAACAAAAACGATAATTTCATACCATATATTGGTATAATAATGATATTGGACTATATACCACAATGGTATAATCAATACCTTCTGATGGTATAAACTGTTTTACACACCATAATAAGCATCTTCGAGCAATGGATTTAGAGTTAACTTAGAGTAAGTAAGTCTTAAGTCAGATGTTCATTGTTATTTGACACATAACTTATCATTAAACTAACACAGGGGATGGAATCATGTATATCGTTAGATCGAAATCGTGTCAAATATTTTCATTTTCTGACAATTTTACTGAATTGTTTTGTAATTTTAAGTTTTTTATGCTGTCGAATCAGTTCAAAAACAATTCGACAACATAATTGAGAGAAAAAAGTAGTTACATGTAGTAATGTTCGACAAAATATTTTGTCGAATGTTCGATCTGACGATGTATAAGTGATTTCTGTCCAGAATTGTTGCTGGAAAACAATTCATTGTGGTATGCTTATGCTATCAAGGAATCCATTGTATGATATGAAATTTATACCACGTGTCAATGTATTTTAATTTTTTTGCTCATCAGGAATCATCTTTAGAAAATTAAATTGTTAAATTGTATTTTAGTTTTATTAAGATCATGTTAATGAGATTAGTGCAGATAGAATTTTGAAACTGAAAAAGATATAATTAAGTTTAAATAAAAAAAAAAGATGTAAGAAACGCATTCCGAAACAAGATTGATTAAAATTAATTACAAATTAAAGTTATACATATTATTATTATTATTATTTTGTTTTTTGTTAAATATTAAAATTCTTAATAAACAAAATATCGTCGGTGATCTGGCATTAGGTGATAGGTGCTGTCTACAAATGCTATGAAATGTATAAGCAGCTATCTGCATGTGTTACGTATAGCATTATACATCCTTATGCAATTTGTAACATTTTGTAGATAACACCACCTAATGCCCAGATCACCGACGATATAAGGAAAATTTTGCTGTGACGCAAATTTCTAATGTAAATACAAAAAAAAAAAAAATGAAACACATGTAAATTTAAAATAAAGTAAAACTTTTGTTTTCGAACGAACAAAAAAAAATTAACAGATTTAAAATTATTTGAAAAGAAGAAACAAAAAAAAAACAATTCTTTTGTTGTGAAACCT
Source organism: Catotricha subobsoleta (assembly GCA_011634745.2). Lineage (NCBI taxonomy): Eukaryota > Metazoa > Arthropoda > Insecta > Diptera > Cecidomyiidae > Catotricha > Catotricha subobsoleta. Next base: position 25,768 of record JAABKK020004071.1, read on the forward strand.
TTTTTTTACATAATTCGTTTATTGCGTAGACCGCCAGATGTGGTGGCTTAGAAAATTATTTAAAATAACTATTTGTTGAGTCTGGTTTCGACATTGACGCCGATTCTTCAATTATATAAATAGAACTACAATTGAATGTTATTTAGTTGTTTTTTTTTCTATATACAATCTCGTTAATTGAATAATTGGTTGGTTAAACACAAATTTTTGAAAAAGTTCTGTTTTTTATTTATTATTCATTTCAGTTAAATTTGAAATTGATTATAATTGTATTGTTTTTCAATTTCTAAACGCCTTTGGTTTGGTATACTTAGTTGTTCGATACGTTTTTGTGATTAAGTTTAGTCTTTTATTTCTTAAATTGTGTAAAATTATCTGATTGTGTTTATTTCAAAATTTAAATCAAATTACCATTGAACTAGCGATCACATTGAATGTAAATTAGAAATAAATTTTAAGGCGATTTATAGTTTGTGCAGCAAGGGTTTTTTTTTTCATTGTCACCCCAATGTCATTGCAACATTCTAATTAAATAATTGCAATGGGACGTAAAAATAAACTAGAAAATAAATTGTCTTTGCATATGAATCAAATTCTTCAAATTTTACCCCCATCCAGAAGTGGAAAATGTGTCAAGGTCACGACGCACAAGCAAATCAATGTGATTTGTTCTTGAACTCATTACCTTGTACCGACCTACAATTATAGTTGTTGTTTTTTTTTTTGCAATGTTGAACAAGGACAGTTTTGCATACAATTAGGTCACATTTTAATTTATTGGATGGATACTTAATTTGATCTAATTTATGAGTGCAGTAAGTATCACAATTCTGTTAACAAATTAAAACCTAAATAGAAAGATAAATTCTCCGAGTACTTATTGATTCATTCAAAATAATAATACATCGAAATATGTGAAATAATGATATCATATCACCAACAAATGCTGGGCATACCGTGAGTAGGGAGTACGCTGTGCATGTAGTCAAAAACAATTAAAAAATTATTAATCATAACATAGCAAACTAAAATTACTTCTCTATTCGTACAGAAATAGTGCAATTCATAATCAATTTTCATTTATATTTATAGACTGAAAATTTCCTTTAATCTATTCAGAAGTTTTCAGATTCAGACAATGATTTTTTTTTTGGCATCGATTGTTCTTTTCTCATATGCTTTTGCTTGGAATAGGTTTTAGATATTACCAAGGATGCAAGAAAACCGGCAAATAATCGTTATCTTGAAATAAAATCTCGTCTCCAAAAATGGTATAATTTTAAACAGAAATTTTATTTTTCGTATCATATTCGATAACAGAAGCCTATTTGTATCTCATCTCTGTCTTTGAACCAATGTTCAAATCATTTCAGAATATGATCATCACCATTTCTCCATTCACCGCTCTACTGGAAAAACCATAATTTCAGTATGGATTCCATAATCAATCTCAATATTACAGTAATATGATTTGCCAATGCTTTTTTTTTTCATTAGGACGACATTATAACGGTAAACTTCTCGAAAATGACGTAACGTTGAAATGGGCGGTCACACAGATAAAACTTCCATTATTTGACTTTAACGTTTTTTTTTTTGACACGAAATTTTCCCTTATACATTATATCCTTCTCCGACTACTAATAAAAAAAAAATATTGTTGTATACATAGGTGCACACGCTTCTGATTTCAGGGAGGGGTACATTTGAAAAATTTAGATAGGGTATTTTTTTTTTTATCATC
>JAABKK020004082.1:0-27497 GCA_011634745.2 Catotricha subobsoleta
AACCCAAAGAACCGAACCCTGCTTTTCATATTTCAAGAACCGAACCCTCAAAAATGGAAAAGGTTCGCCTCTCTGCTATCATAGTCAAACTGACGTCCTGAAATTATTGTGCAATGAGCTTTATAATAATATTAATCATATTAGTATATTTAAATTAACAATAATTTAATAATTTATTAATTAAAAGTATCGAGTATGGATGACAGAAATAATAAAACGTAAATTCAATACGGTAACATATTCAATAAATTCGAAATTATGCTAATAATTAGGTATGTCGTCATAAATGATGAATCTAATCATTTGCTATAATTGAATTTATTATAACCAAAATTAGTTTTTCTAGTAATTCGTCGAATTCATTTAAATTATTGGCATGACCAAATGGATCTTTTGTGTTTTGCCATAGACAAATTTATTAAATATATGTGTCTACAAGATATCGTAATTGAAATTAACATAAAAAAAAAAAAATGTATACGCATATACATTCGATTTAATTTAATAGTTTTTATATATGGCGTAATTAATATAGATGAGAAATCGTGACAATATACTCTGATTAAGCATTGCGTAATTTCTAAAGACTTATTGTTGGACTGTATAAGTGCATTGTCACACTCAAAAATATTTATCCATTATCATTGTCATGTCATTTTTTCTTTGCTAGACGCGTTCACAAATAGAAAAAGACTTTCTGCATTGTTATTTTTTTTTTCAACGCTAACAGTATCACTAATTAACTGCGACTCAAGTTTTCATCAACTGTGTGTTGTATGATGTATAAACGTACATTGTATATACGTATTTGTGCATAAAAACGGCATAAGGAGCCTTTACCCTTCAGGCGATGGCTTTTGTTTTCTTATTTCTTTTTTCGTTCCTTTTTATTATTTTTTTTAAATAAACAAACAAATAAGCACAGTATTTACAAAAATTATTATATTGTAAAATACAATAATAATAATGTTCTGTGACATTATTTACTTTTTAACAAAGTAAATATGTTGTTGTCGGTTAAAGTGCACCTTTTCCATGTAAAGTAAATACTTCTGAATACAAAATATTGTTTGATTGGTTGATACACACAACATAATGTGAAAACAAAGAAAAGAAATGAATGGAAATATTTAATTTATTAATAATTTCAAATTTCAAACTGTATGTAATATATCCTAAGTGATCACTGATCAGTTTTCAATTTATTTATAATATTTAATATACCAAATTGCATTCCATTAAACAGAAATTAATTAATTAAAAAAAAAAAAAATGGATAAGAACGAGTATATACACAAAAACAAGGACAATTTTTCTGTAATATCACGTATTTATCATTCTGTATTTATGTGCCGCATCAAATCACTGGGATACCAACAATTTCTTATTGTTTTTTGATAGAGAACATTTTCGTCAGGCAATTTTTATATACCAAATACAAATAGGCGCACATTATAAATGGCCCATTAATTTTAACAACGTACTTATTTGTCAGTTTCTCTTCTAATTTAGCTGGTAGCATACAATTCTGTTACAATGTTTTTTTTTTTTTTTTCTATTTTTGTGATGTCAATACCGAAAATTTTCCAGCCCATCTGTCCATATCAACGATAATAAAATACTTCCATGCTTCATCTCATATAAACATCGTCAATAACCGTTTTTATGAAGGTGTAGAGCGGGCGCATACTTTAAGGGGTTCCATTATATCTATTAATTTTTTTCGTTAGAAAAACAAACATTCAATTTAAAAAGATTATTTGTGTTATTAAAAAAAAAAAAAGTAAGAAGAAATATTTGATTAGGTACTCTAATATTTGTATCTTCAAAAATATGAGATAATATTTCATCATTAGTTATTTTATCATAAAATTTTTGCCTTCGCGGTATTGTGCACCAAATTGATAAAAAATAATCGTATTTATTTTGTCAGTCCATATTTGCCTTATACTATTGGACATACAACTAATCAAATTTTCTAGCACTTAGGTAATTTGAACGATTTTGACCCTTATTCGTTTTATACCCAATCCATTTACTTTGAAATATTAAATACAACACTTTTTCAGCATATAGATATATAGCATATATAAACCGATGTAAATCCAGACTAACTGATTAACTAGCGTTTCAATAATAAACCGGATTCTCTTTGAAACGCTTCCGGATATTTTAGTCTTGTACTTTTTCTTACGATTATGTTCAAATAATTGAGGAAAATAAAAAAAAGGAGATTGTCATCAAGCGTTTTTAATGAATTATAGGCTACATAAAATAATAGTAGAATAGAATTCACTTTGCAGTTTCTTATGTAAATTATTCGTTCTTATTTCTCATTAATTAAATCATTTTTTTTTATAATTGTAATAATAAAATAGAATTGATCTTTTACTGCAAACAAAGTTAAAAGAGAAATGATTAAAAAAAAACTTAGGAAATTTTTCTGATAGATCCTTTTTCAATTCAATTTACGATAAATTGCAATAAGTTCAACATATTGAAAATATCGAAAATATCTACTAATAGATTATCAGACATTTTTTCTTCACACCTCAAAATACTAACAAAAATATTTGAGCTTTCTGATTTCAAATAACTATTATCTCGTTATGGCTTTAAATCTGTATTAATTTTGTAGCAAAATAGATTATTACAGAATTGTAAGAGGAAAATTGAACGGCAAAATACCATAGAAAAATCAAAATAAGATAGTTATCTTTTTTTTTCTCGCCATCTATAGTTATGTGCGAATGTGAACATAGGCATGTTGCCTGGGCCCATATACAAAAGAAAAAAGAAGAAAAAAGAAAAAAAAAGAATAGAATGATAGAAATTCTAAACATTTTTGAAGATACCAAAAGAAAAAAAAAATTAAAAATGCTGTCACATATAATCATTCCATCATGTCTTGTGGTTTCCGTTTTCATCTGTCACAAACATTGTAACATATGGAAGAAATAAAAATGGGTAGGTATAGTTAATATCAATTCCTGAAATCTACTGACAGAAAGAATATGTCGAAGAAAATAAAAAAAAAATAAACAAGACTGAACAATATAACTTTCGTTGTAAGTATATGAAATACTCCTTACATTGCGTAAAACGAAATCTAAAAAAACAAAATCAAGAAACAGGAAATATGTGATAGTAACGGAATCAGTAGCACAAACAATGGTTAAACAATATCCAGATATTTATCAGTTCACCAGTTTTTTTTTCTATATTTGAATGCTCAGCGAAGACATTGCTCACACACAATAATAATAGATTGACTAGAAACGAAAAAGGCGAGTCCACAATATATATTTCAATAGCAAGATATATAACTATGTTCTCAATAGATTTACCTTCATATTTTTTTTCCATTGTCAATTTCCTTTCTCATTTTTGAAGGTTTTCTAGATATTAAAAATTTTAAGAAATTAATATTGCGTTTAGAAAATGGTATAAATAGTGACATTTCTTTTAAGATTCAGTGTAAAATATAATTCTCAAAAACATCTCAACAAAAAATATTCAATTCATCGTATAAATAGTTTTCAATTAACTTATTTTTCAATCACTTTAAATTATATTTAATTAATTTAATATGACATTTATTAAAGTGTAAGATCATTGATCTATATTTTATGTATTATCAGTAAACGCAGATGCTGTAAATAGTAATATAAAATAAATATAGAATTATAAAGCGATACTTCAATCTAATGTTAACGACATATTCGTTTATTCTGTATCGGATAATGAAAACAATATTCTATTTAGTTTTATAATTGCGGAAAGAACTAAATAAATCGTTGTCAAGGTATCTGAATCCCTTTAAGATGTGGTATATTGTTGAAAACAACCCACACATTAAATAGAACATTTATATCTAATTAACTCTTATAACACTCTTACCTATTATTTTAAAACCATTTACGATAAACCCAAACAGCATAAGGTAATTTCATATCTATTTGATAGTGATGAAAGGGGTTAGAATTAAAGTTTTGTAAAACTTTTACCATACAATCGTTTAACGCTCGAGTTAATGATTTATAGTATATTGATAATATAATATTGATTACATAGAAAAAGGCAGTGAAAAACATGTATTCTTCTCCTTTTATTTCTTGGATAAAATTCATATGTATAATTTTGCAATAAATTTAAATTTACATTGAACTATTATTATTATTATTGTTATTTTTATTCTATTGGAAAATCTAATGGACATATATAAACAGGAAATCAGTTGATTTATAGCAAGAAAACTTATAAGTTTTATTTTTTGCTCTTTACGACAGAAAATTCAAAATACAGACGATACAAAAAATGAAGAGAATGAAATGCATGAGAGCGAGTGGGATAAAACATATAAACAACTAAGGGGCGAAGAGCTTATCATTCTCTTAATACTTAATTCGACGTCTAAATAAAGATTTCTATAAATAGATAAATAATAATTAATTTTGAGATTTTTCTTTAAATATATATTTTCGGAATAATTAATAGTACTCGTACTTAAATAATTTATTTCCATTTTGATTAAATGAATGGCATTTACGTAAAAGTAATATTCATTAGATTTTTGATATATGTATTGATTTAAAAAATTGACAAAATGTATGTCATCGTTTAAACAAAGCTATTCACAATATAAAATTACATATAACGGAATACTACAAAAAAAAATAAATAAAAAATAACGAAAAACACAAGAAATAAATAGTAAATTTAGAATAAAAAAAATAAACTTTTGAAATGTGCCACAACCATTCAAAAGCAATTAATCTGCCATTTTCAAGAAATACAAAAGTCATTTAAGTCTAAAAGACAAATTAATAAATTAAAGGAACATTGTGTACAATTTATGTTAGAATATTTAATTTAATTTAAAAACACTTTCGAAAAATATAATAAATTAAAATTGTTTATGACGTCTCAAATTGAAAATATATTATGGGTATATAAAAAAAAGGGTGTAAAGATAAATATATAATATTATAATATTATGATCAAAATGTATTACGAATGTGCGTGTACTTTACAACCGACATGATAAGCGTGTATACTTTATATTCAACATTGTATATGATGATATATTGTATTTAATCATAAAACATGATATTCACCTTAGACAACGATGAAAATTTCTACTTGTTATACCCTACTTGTTTTACTCAACATTTATATTATGAGTTGAGCATATATAAACACATAAACATAATCACGCTCAAATCTCACCTCAGAGTCAAATTCATTATCCGAAACAATAGTGATTCACTGGTGCACATAAAAATTACTCGTATTACTTATCTATCCATTATTAAAATAGGGAAATTTTTAAGATAGCACATAGTCTTAAGTGGTTGGGTATTGTTTTAACAATAACAAGAACGGAATGACATGCATGAATAAAAGTTTGAAATATAATTCAAGAACATTAAAATTAATTTGTGAGATAAATCATTATTTAAAATATTATTTTGAAATTGAAATTTACCTGGAAATATTACATATATAAAAATATAAGGCGAGATACCATAAATATAAATTTTTTGGTTATAATTACTATTAATCAATTTACTTATTACAATATTTAACTCAAACTAAGTTAAAATAACTTTGGAATCATGTCAGTTTTACATTGTTCTCTATTCAGAAAATCAAAAAAGCAAGGGAAAAAAAAACGCGAAATATGAATGTCAAAATTCCATTAGAATTACATTTTACTAAAAATGTTGTGATTGACGTACGCATTTAAACGTCTATTCCCTTCTGTAGGATAATAGTAATATTTGTATACGTACATACTTTCTTGTGCCTGGATTAAATTCTCCTTCTTTTTTCTTCTTTTTTTTTTTAAATAAAAAGTTCATTTCATGATTTATACTTACACAAATAGAAGTTCGAGATGTTTGAAAATAATTTACATTGATATTTATTTAAGCTTTATTCTGTCTATTTTTGGTTGGAAAATGTATCCAACCTTAAACAAAATATGGACTGAAAATATTAATTTAAATTATAATTAATGTTTACCAAAACAATTCAAACACTATTTCATTTAATGCTATTTTCATATTCAATGTCAATAAAAATTATTTTCATTAAAATTATGACTGAATTATTTTAATTTCTAATCGGTTTACTGAATGCAATAGACCAATGCTCGGCTATTTTATACATCTGTAAATGGATATTTGGTTTTTAATCGTAACTCTGAACAATAATTTAACAATACGAATTTAGATTAAAAAACACTTTGTTAAAATTTAAATACAATTAAATTTATATTGATATACATAATTATAATTATATTGGATTCGAACTAATTGCAAATATTTATTTGAGTATTTGAATATTTCAATTACTAACTGTAATATAAATGATGTTTACATAATGCCATTTTCAAATGTAATTTGATTGCTATTTTAAAAGTAAACATTAACAGATGACACAAATAGACGCAGTTTTTATTAGTTTGTTTTTTGTTTTTATTTTGTTAAACACGTCACACTAAATTGGATTTTAATATTTATTTAGATTTTTCAGGCATAAGAATTCTATTTAAGACAATTACAGATAGTTTTTGTCATAATTTTTTGTATTTTTTTAATATCTTATAGATTTTGTTTATAGCTAATTATTAGATATCTTTAGAATACCTAAATACCGCCTGTATGCAATTTTAATTGCAACACTGTGCTTTAACATAACATAATCTATGTTAAAGCACTTTAGCTCTCATATGCAAATAATCAACATTTTCATTAAACTAATGTGTCTGCGGCGTGCTTACTCAACCGCAAACACTAGTTTCCATTTAATCATCTCTATGCAGTTGCATAGAGAGAGAGACCAATACAAAACCAGGCGATCGTGAAACAAAATCATATTAGACAATATTATCAACATATATTATCGAAACTAAACACGTTGTTTGCATTAAACATTTTAAAACCACACGTACGATCCAAAATTTCAATCATATTTTATAGATAAATAAAATTGATATGTAAGATGAAGAAATATTGTTGATTAACATACCTAATGATCCATTAACCTTAAAATCCGAAGTTAAAAGCTTAACTTCATGTTCTATACATATAATTAGCAAGTTGTGCAGGAAAAACATACCTGAAACAAAATAAGAAGAAAAAAAATAATAATGGTTATAATAATTTCATAATATTCATGGATATTGATTGCTGGAGATCTGGAGAGTTATTATATTATATAGGCAATGAATTATATTGAATTTCATAACAAGAGTTATATAATTAGATTCAGTTCTACGAACAGAAGAATATTTAATATTTGATGTAAGAAAATACTAAATAACAATTTGATAATAATATTTATTTAGGGTTGGAGGGTTCATCAAAACAAAAAGGTTATACAACAACAAAATAAATAAATAAAATAAAAAACAAATAAATAAAAATGAGAGAGAAAAAAAAATCAAAGAAACGTAGTAGATCTTACATAACCAGATCGATTTCGATAATATTTCTATTTTCTTGATTATATTAATTTTTTCAATATTATATTTTGTCACAGTTTAATGCTATTAAACAAACAAAAAAAACCATTTTCCAATTTCATCTTAATAATTGCATAGAACTTACATAGAAATATCGTCATCAGTTTAGAAAATAATATAAAAAAGAAATTATGTTTTAGGTACCTACATTTTATGCATAACATTGATTCAAAACTATAGAATATTCGAAATATCTTTCAATTTACTTTCATTATTATTATTATTATTATTATTTTTATTATTTTTATTATTTTTATTATTATTATCACAATATTACAATATTATATATTATTAATATTCTATACATAACACTTCCTTCTACCATCAAATTTCATTTCCTTTAACCGCACTTGTCAACAAAAGTACACCTAAATCAATCATTGTATAATGCTCAAATACCCTGCAGTCAGAATTATGACATGTTATTATATTTTCAATACCTCTGCCTACCTACACGCCACCGTGTGTACCATTACATATATTCGGCGTTGATTTGTGTCATGTTTGTTATAAGCTTTTACTTATATTTATAATGAAAATAGTGGTCGATGGTTATAGCGTGGTAAATAATAATGATATGAGAGCGAGAGAAAAACAAAAGAAAGAAGAAAATCACGAAAAATAAAAAGCTAAAATTTAAATAATAATGTGTTTTTGTAGTATACATTAAAGATAAAGACCAAATAAGATGTATTGCCTAAGTTGCGCCCTATGCCCTCTCATCAAATGAGAAGATCTAAGGACTCGAAAACAAAACAAAAATATTAACAATTATAAATATAAGACATACAAATTCAACTGTAAAAACTAGTTATATTTGTATAATCATATTGTTAAATTGTTGATTTTTTTATTTCTATAATTTTTCACATTTAAGTTTCATTGTTTTCTAACTGTAAGTATTATCTAAATTATAAATTTATCTCCAAATACATAAAGGTTTTTATTTACCTTTTCCCTTTAAAATCTTAAATAAAAAAACAGTAATGCAAAATTCAAATATATTAAAATCATACTTTTAATTAAATACTATAATAGTTACTGCTGAAAAATTATTAAAGATTATACTTAACAAATAAAAATATTTAATTTGTTATTACCATTGTAACAAAAAAACTGTATAAATGGTATTGAAATATTATTTTTTTTAAAAAAAATATTATACATTAAAGCATTGGTTATAGCCAGTGTTAATAAAATGATAATATATTGAGCATTGAAAATATATTAAATCGGTTTTCAATTATGCTAATTTTACTACCAGCAGTTAAATAAAATGTTTAATCAAAAAACGTAGTGTTTGTTGTTTTTTTTTTTTGTCTTTTTTAATTGCAATCAAATTGCTCTTTTCGATATAAATAAAATAAAATATATTTCCTCACTAAATGAATAAATAAAATGTTTGATAAACTCTGCACAAAAACCGTTGCACGGAAAACTTTATTTATTTACTTTTTATTTATATTATGTCGATTAAATCATTTAATCGCTATATGTGTTGCTTCTTTTTTTTTTTTTGGAATGTAAAATAAAAATAATCAGTAATTTAATGACCGGTAAGTTAAACTACAACAAAATTCTTTTTGAACCCTTTTGTATATGTATAATATTACTTACATATACTGAAAATTATTGTATACACAAAATACAATCTATGTTAATGTTTACCTAGAGCTAGCGACTATCTCTGTTAACTAATATTCTATGTACCTTCCTGAGTTTTATCGTTATTTTATATATTTAATTTAATAGTGTTAAGTGAAAGAGGAAATTGGACACGTTTGCAAAGTATTTTCTACATTTTAAGGTATGATAAATGTGCAGAAAGCACCTTTTGACTATCAGTCGAATCAATAATAGTGACGAAACGAAGAACAAAAACAAGTTTCCTTTCATTGCAGCAAATCAAGTAATATATTCATTTCATTTATTTGAGTATATTTATTAAAATGTATGTATTGAGAAAATATATTCCCTAGTGTAAATTTTCGACGAAAATATACCTTAAAGTATATTTTGAAATCTATACATAAATATACCTATTATGCGTTACTTTGGAACCATTTCATTTCCTTACAATGTATACTTTTGTACACATTGCATGATACACTTTGTATACAATGCAAAATATAGAAAAAGGAAATTATTTAAATTTTTTGTATACATTGCAAGGTATACTTGGCATACTGTACATAGTATACAAAAAGAAAAAAGATTTTTTAAGGCTTTTTCTTTCATTTTTCTTTTAGTTTTCTTCTTTTTTCTTACTAGATTTCGTTTTTCTTTTTTACTTCATATTTTTTTGGGTTCTTTTTTTTACCTGATGCGTGGATATGAACATATGATCTGTAGATCATGAATATACGCAATGGCCAGTGTATATCTCTATAAAATATACTTAGCAATTTATACTATAGTGTATACTTCAAGGTATACATTTACAATAGGGTTTCGTTCTATTTAATCAATAAAATGTTTTTTTTATTTTCATTTTTTTTTTTTTTTAAATTCAATTCACGAATCTATTATAAAGAAATACGCTTTATTTTCATTTAGTTAAAAAAAAATTGTTTCGGTAGCTAATAAAAGATTTCTATGTACATACAGACATCAAATCTATATACTAACATTAGCACGTAAAATATCTTAGCTGTATCTGTAAAGTATTTTTCAAGTAAGAAAAGAATTACTTTGTTTGTTTTTCAACGTTGAAGCTCTTTGTTATTGATGCTCCTTATTATTATTACCGCAAAATTGTCTCATGAAATAAACAAATAAGTAATCGGCTTGATGAGCCGAAAGCGAAAAAAATCCAGAGCCAAACCTAACGTAACACAAACTTTATTACATCTTTTTTTCTTTATGATTTTTTCTTCCTTTTTTATGTTTATTTTGCTGTTTTTTTTTACATTTAACAGTAGTATGTACTAATAATAATATTTTTGTTTTACGTGAAATCGAGACATGAGCGATAAGTATACTCAAATAAGAAAATAACGTGATTTAATAATCCTTATAATAATTACGGTATGATAAATTACAGTTCTTAAGATCCAAAGACTCAATGATGAACATTACAGTCTTAATATAAATAAGCAAGTAAGATGTGACAACAAATATTTTTTTTTTTACGATGCGGAACTACTGATATATTTCTTTACTACATGCTGTATCTGTATGCATACTACTATCGTATACTAAGTCTGAAAAATAAGAATATTATTTAACTTATGAAACAACTCAAGGGTTTGGGTGTTGGCGTACAAAATCTCCTTTTTGAACTTTATAAATATGTTCACAGACACTGCTTAGCAAGAGCATAAAATGTTTAAATTTAAAAAAAAAAAACGAATATTTCAAAAGCACTTCGTTGTGACTCATAGCAATAATGCTTTTTTTCGGACCCACGTCTTTCTTTTAATTATCAACGTCTACACCAAGTTGAACTTATTAGAACTAGTAAATGAAGTACAAAATCGCGAATTCCGAGTCTTTATAAAGAAGAATAAGAATTTTCAGTAACTCTAAATGGCAATTCTTTCATGCAAACATTTAAATTAGGCAAAAAGATGTCTATGTCTATTAGAATTAAAGTATAGTCAAATATTGGGTTTATTTTAACACCAACATTTTCAGTTCATTACCGCACAAAATATTCACGAATTTCATAACTGAAAGCATACAAATTACCTTTTTAAAAGAAAATGATGTAAAAAAGCAAGACAATACTGCGCCTTTGTAAATTATTTTCTTTTAGCGCATACCAGTATGTTATGTACCCACGCGCCACAAAATACTGCTTGCTTTTCATTTTCTATATGTATTTTTTATTTTTATAAATCCCACATGGCAAATATGTAGAAAATAAAATCTACACAACACCAAAATGAACACGTTTTTTAACCACATTCCAAAATATAGTTCAACTATATACAATGTTTACAATATATTTTCAAATATGGCAAGTATTATAAAGATATAGCATAAAAATAAAATTCTGTTTACGGTATACCTACTTGAATAAGTTGTTCTCGTTAATAGTCCTTTTAACAGGATTTTGTCATGATTTTCCATATGATGTACAAAAACTCTTCAGTAATTCACAGAATATACAAAACTACAATGTAAACATAGCCAAAATCTTATAAACATGTCATTAGCAAGAAGGTAGGTATTAACGTAATACCTCACATGACATTAACCTTTTGCAATGACTTTATTAGAAATGAGATGGGAAATTATATATAGCTTTTTAATATAAACCAATTTGTTAGGGATTATTTCGATTTAAGTGATAAGAAACTATTTCAGCTTGTATCCTATCATATCATCGAAAAGAATAAAAAAAAAAGGAGAAAACTCAAACAGAGAAAAACAACATATGTTTTTGCAGACATTAGTAGTCGTTATGACAATATATAAAAAAAAATCTCTCTAAAATAAAAAAATGTATTTAAAAATAAATGTTAAATAAATTTAATTAAATTAATCAAGAAATAAAAGCAAAATGCTTGCAAGCGAATTGCATATAAATAATTCAAATGAATAGAATAGGAAATGTAAATAAAACAAACATAATTTCTTTTTCACTTATTATAGTTCTGCCACACCATTTGTTTATAAAATAATTTCATAATAAAAAAAATATAAAAGAAAACAGCTAAGCATTATTATTTTAGTGTACAGAACAAAACACTATTTTCTTAAATGAAATTGAAATAAATGAGCATTTTTAGTTTTTCTGTAAATTAAATTCGTTTAGACTAATGACTTGGTAAAATGCCCTTTAAATATATAAAGTTGACTGAAGACAGATACCCTTTTAGGATTTTATATATAAATTAGCAGACCAGAACCAGTGTTGCCAGACCAGAGGTTATGTGGCCTAGTTTTGCTATAATATAGTGTTCGTATAATATATTCGTTTCATATTTTTTTTCATCTGTTTGTTTTTTTTTTATGTTTTTTTGCCGAAAAAACTTTTGTCATTTATTACTCTGTTTGGTTTGTGTAAGTATAATGTGTTCTCCAGAGTTAACTTAAATAAATCTAATAATGTTGGAAAAATATATATAAAATTGTCCTCTTTGTTATGACTGACATCCTTAAATTGGATTAAACCAAGTAGAATAAAAAAAAAAAACAAAAACGAAAAACAAAACAAAAGAGGACCACCATTCAACAGAAATGCTTGATTTTACAATTGCTAGAATGCTTGTTGATGGGAATATTCAAGATATACAAAAAGTAGGTAATAAAATTTGATGTGGCTTTAAAGATTAGTTTTATATTAATCATTCATGTTAATATATAGCAATAAAATATTTTTAGGAAATAGAAAATTGATCAATATAATTTATAAAATTATAGGTACTTTAGTGTTTAATTACAGATTTTATTCATTATTTTATTTAATGTGTGCGTACTTATTATTTTAGTAATATAGAAATTGACAAAGTCTTTTTTTTTTCATTTCAATAAAGTTGGTTTAGCATATTGTTCCAATGTCCAGTATTATCTGTTTTTTTTGAAGAAATTATTTTTAACTTTTATTGGCCAACAAAATGGTTTTGCATATAAAAAAAAAAAGTGGTTCAATTTAATATTCCTGATTTTGATAAATCCTAAGCATAATTAATTTTATTCTTTAGCATTGTTATTATCGAAATATGTATTCACTTATGTAGATAAGTAGTTTGTAGGTGGTATCATTCATTTCTTGAGCTACAAAAGTAATTCGTTAATTATCAAAAGAGCTCCAGAATGTCTGAAATATTATAATAAAATATCATTTCATAAAAACACTTATTTTATTTCTGTCACAAAAATCTGGCCTACAAGATAGCAAATATTTCCAATAATATTATTTGTATATATAATACAATCACTTAACTTACCTAGATATATAGACCTCAGAATATAGATAGGTATCCATTATAATAATAATAACATTATGTAATTTCCTTCTCTACAGATGCTTGAGAGAATGTGTTTATGTATCATAGCAACCATTCATTTTTCGCTTCAAACATCTTAGCAAAATTTACTTCCCAATCAACATATATTCATTAAACTTATCCTTAAACAACAATACACTCAATAGAAAATATACACAATAGCAAACAACATACACACATTTTCATCACAATTTTCTAATTCACGAAACATTTTCTTTGTGTCGACCGAAAGGCCTCCTTTTCATGTTTATTGACTTTACTTAAGTGCTTTTATTACTCAAGCAGTTTCTACGAATTCGTTTACTTTTTTTTTCTTTTCTTTCTTTTTGCTGTACCAAGGCATGGAAAACTATTTTACCAAATAAATGAATAAACCAAATTCTATACAATTTGTAGTAAGTCTCAAGTAGGTACAAAAAAAAATTATCTTAACCGATACAATAGAATATTGTGACGCGTAAAAGAGAAACGAATAACGTTATTTGGATTAGTGTTATATTTGTAAATTTGTTTGGTTGCTGGCAGCGAAGGTGAATAAATGTTACAAATCTATTTTTTTTATTGTAATTTTGCCATAACAGAGGTTTCTTCATTTCATTTTTATTTTTTTTTTATTTTTTTATACGTAATCTGTACATTTCGAATATCGACTGCTTTAATCCATTTATTCATATCCATACTTCATTACTGAACAATACAAAAATTCGATTTGTTTATTATTATTGAAGAAATATTTCCATCAGATCAATTATCATTTGAAACCATTCGTTGCAGGATTTATAGAAAATAAATATATGCATACGATATGTTTACAATTGCATGCAACATATACATTAATAAATCTTATATAATCTATAGATATTTATGTGTTGATATGCAATGCAATACAACGATTTTTCATTTATAGTTTTGCAAAAAATAATATAGAAAATCGTAATACATATTACTTATTACATATATGTATATATTTTATAGTCTATTTGTTGACCCATTTATTATTTCTGGCACTGGCAAGATCTAGGACAAAATAAAAACACATTTTTGCAATAATAAATAGCACTGCACAGCAGATAATAATTATATACAATTCTGTTGTATAATATTATCCACTTTTCTATATTCCTGCCTACTGCCTCGCCTACAAATTCATATGTATTTTATATTTTTGCGTTTTCTTTTGGTATATAAAGTAATGGTGTGCGTTAAGCTCTCAGTGTTTACACAATAATATGTTAAGCTCTAAGGGGAACTTTGCACACGTAGCATTTTAAATGAACACACAAAATGTACTTTATATAATTTAGGTAGGTTCTGTATAAAATGGTAGAGCAGGTAAGTGAAGACTAGGCAGGAGTGTACTTTTTTATTATTTTAGACAGGAGTGTACTTCTTTATTTTTCCATTTTTTGTTTATTCTTGTTTCCCATTATTTGAATATTCAGAAAACACTGGGTAACCTACATTAAATGGTGTAAATTCTATATTTGCAATCTAAAGCTGGATAAAAGAAAAAAGTATAAACATGTAAGTAACATGAACAATGAACATATAAGTTTTCTTCAGCTTAACGATGACGCAGCAAAAATCAAAATAGAAATTTTAAACAAGTTTAATACATTCATAGCATATAAGGAAAGTTTTTTTTTTTGTACCAATAAATTCTGTTGTATCTCACAATTTTAAATAATATTAGATGTAATGTAGCAGGCTTATTCTAATTTCATTTATATTTGATTATAACATCTCTTATATGTAACTGCGAACCTAAAGTTGTCAAATAGTTAGACATGAAATAATATTGTATGAACAGAAGATGAAAAACAATAAATAAATAAATAAATTCGACATATTCATTACCAAATTGATTCATAATTTATCAATTTAAACTTTAACAATTTATTTTATTATTGATTAATATTATTTTGTAATATCAATGTCTTGGTCTCTGTATATTACTAGCACTCTAAAACTACAAAAGTAACAAATGGAGTGCCATACCTGAGAGCTATTGAATAAAATAAACACCACTATGAAGTATGGCAGCTATTACGACTGTCTGCTAATAGATTTTTGATAAATATATATATAAATAGTTACATGCATGCATATAGATAAAAGCATTCATAATGTAGCAATTTGGACCAGATAATATTCTGAATACCAACCAGATACCTATTATGCGAGTATAACTAATTTATCTATTAAGCATTATTATAAATATTTCGAAGTATGAGATATTCGATTTAAACGCGGAATTTCGATTATGTTATCATAAATTGAGTTGTGCTTGTGTAGGTTTGTGTATATTGTATTTGTTTACCATTGTTGTATGATCTCTGCACCTAACAGTTGATTGTTATACATATTATATAGTCAATAGAAATACATATATATAACAAAAAGATGGCATAACATATAGAAAAAGATATAGAAATGTATTACCCAGAAAACGATTTATTTAAAAGGAATTGTATTGAAACTCAGCAGAGCAAATCTACATTAATACTGTTTCGTTTTTGGCGGATATATAGAAAATAAATTGTATTTTATTTATTTATTTTTATAATATATTGTTGTTAAAGAATAAAGAATTGTTATATCCATTCGTTTCTATTAAAGTAGAAAATGTATTTGTTGAAATGTTATCAGTTCTGTCTCTGTCTAAAAGATTTTGAAAATAGTTCTGTCTAAAAGATTGAACTGATAATTACAATAACCAAATGACAACAGCAAAAAAGTAAATAAATAAATACTTGGAATGAAGTTGATTTAATAAAATTTAAGAAGATTTACAATTTTCCTTGACAATGAACAATGATTATATATATATATATATTTATATTATATTTATTTTTAAGATTTCCTAGAATTCTCATAAAACATCATTTTCTTGAAATGCTACACTTTTTAAATGATAATAACATTTAATTTGAAATACTTGACAATAACAATTTACTGAAGTATCAAGTATATATATGATTTATGTAAATAGAAGATATTCTCGTTTGAATTCCTACTAAGATATCTTAATTCTTTTATATGCTTTTACTAATGATCATCAGACATCTTAAATATATACATATTAATTGTTATTTCACTGTAAATATTCACATAAAATTGTATAAATTTATAACTTCAAAGAAATCATATAAAGAACATAATGCAGAATGCAATTTAAATATAATTCTACTTATATTTCACTGGCGCATAGGCAATAGTTACAAAAAAAAAAAAGAAAAACTTTTTTAACTTTTTCAAAGTTTTATATTTCTCTTTCTCATTCACTCTTCCCTTTATTTAATTCCCTTTCTGTATATAAAAAAAAACATTGGTACACACAAAAAGATACACTGCGTAAGCTTATAAACCACAAGAAAATATTATTATATCAGAAAACTTTTAAATTATGTAAGTATTAAAGTTCTTCTAAACGAACTCCGCCATTTACATTGTACAAAGAAACACGATTTTCCAATTTACCTGATGCCTTTCATTTTCATAATTAT
The DNA here is from genome assembly GCA_011634745.2 of Catotricha subobsoleta. Taxonomy (NCBI): domain Eukaryota; kingdom Metazoa; phylum Arthropoda; class Insecta; order Diptera; family Cecidomyiidae; genus Catotricha; species Catotricha subobsoleta. The sequence continues at coordinate 16,995 of JAABKK020004082.1, forward strand.
ATGAAACTTTTATTAAACGTTCAAAATGTCGATATTCGAACCAATGGCAGAGGTTACTTAATTCATTTTTCGAATTAGTTGTACGGCAATACTGGTCGTGCATCACATTTTCCATAATAGTAAAATGTATTGAATGCAAATTTATGGTAATAAAAAGTAATTGATTGCAATTTTCCATTGAAAAATTATATATATTACGACATTTCCACCATAACCGTTTTTATATTACATTGAAATATATTTTGCATACTTATTCAGTGCACTTATTTTATTGTCATAATATTAAGTTATTTTTTGTAACCAATCGTTAATAAATAATATAGGTAGTCATTTTGGGAATCTGCTACAAGTTTGAACAATGGACAACTTAATAGAAATTCTTGAGATGAACGTAACATTAAATTGCCGCTGTGCTACATTACTTCATTTTTTTTAAAAAAAACAAGTATTGGTTACGATTTTTTTGTGCACTTTTAGAGTTTTGAGAAAATTTGCCCGCTTTTTCCCCTTTTTTTTCGCCCGCTTTTATTTTTCTTAGGGCCGGCCTTTGCCAGGCTCTTCTCAAGCGGTTTGTTTTTTCAAGCGAATTGTTTTAAAAATATGCAGCTTGCTTTAATTTGAATTTCTCTGCCAGGCAATAAAATTAGGCCGTTTATTTCATGTTTTTCGACATGAACAAATACCGAAGCTTGTGTTTGGTTGTATATTATAGTTTTTTAATTAAATTTTGACCCAGATATTTAAATTAAACCAAGCAGGTTGTTTTTAAAACAATTCGCTTGAAAAAAACAAGCCGCTTAAAAAGCGCCTGGCAAATGCCGGCTTAAAAAAAATCGTTAACCAATCCATTGGCAGCTTGTTTTTAGTTATATATTAAAAATTTCTATGTTCTTTAATTAAAAACTGTTTATAAAGATTAAGAGAATTACATATTTAATAACAAGAATAGTAACAGTATCGCAAATGATGTTTTTTTGCCCCAAAATATTTCACTCTTTTTTTCATACATGTAAATGTTATTAAAATAGAAACCATAAATGCCTATAATGCTGTTATGTTATTAAACAAATCTATTTATCTATAAGCCACATATGTACCATTTATTAATTTCGAATCTTTACATATGAATATTGTTGCATAATGTTTGCAAATAAAATACGTTATTTATCGTTATATGGACTTTTATAAATCTGAATATAAATAATAATTGGCGGTAACTATAATTCAGGGAATATTTAGTGTTCCATAATTATTCCAAATGCTATCTCATAGTTAACAAACCATAACTAATAAGTTCTTAAATGTATAAAATTAAAACGTTGAACTGTAATAAACGAAAGCCTAATAATAAAAATAAGTTCATTTTTACGATTAATATTATGTTATTAGCGAGCAAACGTACACAATTGATTTTTCTCAGACTAAATAAATAAAGCAATATTTCAAATACAACTGGTTACATTTTCTATATTATGTACAATGTACATATTTGTTTTTATTCTAATTAATTTTTGTTGCTAAATTAAACACACCTTAATTTTGTATATTGGCATCGTTTTTAGCTAATAAAAAGCAAGCTATTTAATTTTAGAACGACTAGACACCTTTTTATGGTTTATTATCTTTTCATTTATTTATTAACTAAATATCTCTGTGTCTACTTTAATATTTTTCAGTTTATGTCTCCCTATCTTAAATTTAATATTTATCATAGACTTATTACTGTACCCTATAAATATAAAGCTTATAATTTTAGATGAATAAAATTTTTAATTTTATAAACATTTTTCACTTGGTTTTTTTTTTATCTCATAAATATAGCTATTTCTACTTATGAACATATAGCAATCAGTCTATAATATAATAAGTAAATAATACTAATAGGTTAAAAAAAAATCATATAAATAAACCAACGAAACCAAATTTATTTTTTCAATATTTGTCTATTATAACTCTGTTTATAATAAATCCAAAGGATTTCTTTTTATATTTTTGCTGTTGTATTACAAACCTAATATCCACATACCTTTTGTACTTTTTTCTAGAATCCTATACGTCATGTAAAGGAACATAATATATAATTCTCGACGGGGAACAAAAAATAAAATAAAACCGTTTCATTAAAAATTCCGAGCGAGTTTTCATTAGAATTACAATGCAATGCTAGTACAAAGTATGTTTCATATTTTTTAAATGAATAGATTGTTCAAACTTGAGTTTCTTAAAGGGATTGGGGATTTTTGTGTGTTGGTGAACTGTTATAATGTGAAAATAGTAAAGCACATTTATGGTGAATACATGTACTTGATGCTTGGTGCTATCGACTTATATTTTATGATAGTATATAAACATAGTGTTACTGCTGTGGAGCCGACTATATAAAAAATTGGTGGGTAGCTTAAACATTAAACGTAGTTAACTCTAATATAGCAATAACACCATAACGGAAACCAGTATGATATAATATCGAATAGTTTATAATAAAATATATATTATGATTATTAGATATACACTTTTATGACACGATATTTTGATGATATATGTATACATATTTTTTCCACAATGAATTTTTGTTAATATTTTTTCGTAGTTATTGCTGTAAAGTAAACGACAGAATTTCTTTGAGTATAGATTTTTATTTTTTGTCTTAACCAAATATATAATATTGCTCTCAGCTAAACGGGCGATATGTGCTTTTTTCACTTATTTTTTTCCTTTATAATATGTAGAAATATTGTATAATCAGCAAAGTAGATTTTATGGTCACGTTCATCCATGTCTATGAAAAATTTATAGCCGGTTAGAGATTTATTACTATCTAAAATTGTATGTGCATAATGTTAATATATAAATAATATTTCACATACGTAAGAAATATTTTCTAGAATGGCAATGCAGTCCACGTTCACATTGTGATTGTGTACATATATTTGTATTTTGAATTTAAAAAATAAATAAGATCAGTTAGAGATATTCCTTATTCTAAGAGCTTTAAGCTTTTATTTGTATGCAAACTTTGAAAATTTTCGAAACAATAAAAATGATTGTTTTGTATGACTTTGAAGATTTGAATATCTATTAAAAAATCTAAATTTGTATGTACAGACATGCAGTCCACATATCAGCATTATATTTAATATATATTATAGGTATAGCCTACATAACCTATATGACTATTTTTTTTTTACTAAGTTCAAGATTCGATAATCCTGATTAAATTATATGGTGTGTGTATTTCAATGTACAAAGTTTTCTTCTTATTCTTTCTTTCTTTCTTTCTCTTTTGTTTTGTTTTGTTTTGTTTCTTTTTTGTTTCTTTTTTGTTTCTTTTTTGTTTATTTTATAAATGACATAAACAGAGGCAATATTTCAAAATTAATTTTTCAATTATAAAATTATCCAAAATAAATAACAGGGGTATATAAATTTTAACTTATTTTTCCCCCAAACACAAAAAAATTTCTAAGTCACGTAAAAAGTTTAACTTACCGTGATTGATTTCTTTCGTCACATAAATGTGGTTACCAAGAGAAACAATTTCACAAGCTTTATAGCAATAAATAAAACAAAATGAAAGAAGAAAAAAGAAGAAGAAGAAGAAGATATACATTCTATTAAAACTTCGATTATAATAATAGCCTCAAGTACAGAAACTTAATGCGTAGAAAATATAATATTTTAAAAAGCTATTCTTTTCGCAAATTTTAAACGTAACAATAACAGTATATGTAATCTATAGTTGAATTTGAATATTATGAATTGAAGATAATAATAAATACGTTTTTGTGTCTGTTGGATGATAATTTCATCTCATTCCTATGCATATTTTTCCGATTTATTTTTTTAGCATTCACTTACTTACATAAACAAGAAATAAGAAGAACAACCAATCAACTGTGATAGGTAATGTTATAACAAAGCAAAAAGATGAATTACATTAACGAAATTCTATATAATTTTGCTAAAAATCATAAAGCTCGTCTCGAAATAAATTTTTATCATCAAAAATTGTTCATGTATAGAAAATATATCTACGAAATTGTTTACTTGCTATAAAGATGTTGACTTTGTAATGTTTTTTTTTATTCAACAAAATATTTTTTTCGCAAATTTTATTTTGTTTGTTTAGATGTCTGGCGGATGTATTACTTATAGGGAGGAAAATACCTTCTATACCTTCTCTCTAATACCAATAATATGATTGGAAATTGAAAAAATTATTATTATAGAAGGCTCATAAAACCTGTATAGAGTTATAGACTAAAAATAAATTAAAATTTATTATTAATGTTTGAAAACATGAAAACCACAAATCGTATTCAATGAAGAAGTATGAAAAAAATTACACACAACACACTCTCACACAAACATACAATAAACTATTACACTATACAGCTGCAGTTCAATTTAAAATTCTGTCTGTAAAGATTAGCTATAACTACTTATACAATTTTTAACCTTCTTTACAATTTCGATGGGTGCCATACTAAGTGTATCGCTTACCTACACATACTCAACCCAATATAATAGGAAAAGATTTCTTCTTCTACGTATTTGAAAATGTAGGCACAGGCATCCGTATACTGTTCATGTTATTAAAATAGAGATCTCGTCTATAGTAACAGAGCTATCTGAACCTCTCAATTTCTATTACAAAAACAGATTCGTTAAAGATATATGTTTACATAACCCAAATTCCCTAACACACAGTGTTAAGGTAGATATGTTTTTGATGTGAATATTATTATTGGATACATAGTAACATGTACACTCTACTAGATTTAATTCTACTTTAGGAACGCGTTCTGTTAGTTAAATACATACGTGAAATTAAGTAGAGCAAAAGATGCAAATTCAGGCCAAACATAGTGCGATGACTGAATATTCCATGAGGATTTTAATGCACAAAATTAACATCATTCAAGCACAATCTAATGGTAGATATACATATAGGTGGATGCATATTGCATACAACGGATATCTAGAAAGTTGAAATACGGAACTTCACTTATTTTACAATATAAGTACATAAAATTTGAATTCGACGTTCACCTATCCGCAGAATTGCATTTTTAAGTTAAAACCATGCATTTTCAATATTTTTTTATTTTTATTTTTAGAAAATAGAAGCAAACTAGCCAAACAACAAAGTATGGTATAGACGCCTTATCTACATATGCATAATATTGTATATATATAATATATATAGATATATAGATATATATTTTTAAAGAAGAAAACAATGTGCGCTCTACAGAGAGATTCCTGGTTTATGGTATTTATCATATGTGTACGAATTGTATACAGAGAAAACAGCGTGAAATTGATTAAATTTTGTTGAAAACATAACAAAGGAAAATATCAGTGTAGTTTAAACACTGAACACGGTGCTACTAGTGAAACGGAAGCAGCAAATTGAAATATGTAGTTACTGTTGCTATTCTTTTTTTTTTTTTTTCTTAGCTTTTCATGCAGCGTAAATAAATTGCTCGAAATGAAATTACCAGATATACAAGATACAAAATAAATGAATATTCAACTGTTGAATCAACTATCTTAAATGCACATTCATAAATTTTCAATAATTGTGTTTACCTAATTCATGATGAAAATTTTATGGGTGTGAACTTTATTATGGCATAGAACGATTTAAATTTTTTCTGATTAGAAGAATTTTTATGTTAATTGTTTCAGTTGTTCAGAGATTACCAGTTGTTTTTTATGGTTTACGTTATAATAAATTGAAAAGGTTTGTGCCAAAATGAGAAGAACATTTCTATAGTGTAAGTTGTAATAGGGAAATATATGTATAGAAATTATTGTATAAACTTTGTATTTTTGTATAAAATAAAAAAGCACTAATGACATTTTAAACGGAAGCAAAAACGAGAATTTATATAATTTCATATTTACTATAGAAAAGCAAACACACACATACATACATACAAAACTGATATAGTTAAATGTTTACTTAAAATTCACTTATCACATTGTCCACATCCAATGAATTGTTGTTGCTTAGTTGCATAAAGAAAATCTAAACCAAATTTGTTATTCATTAAAATAGAAATTTGTAGTCTGATCAGCACAAGATATTCCTTAAATGGAAAATATATTATATTCAAAATTTTGCATACAGTTTGATAAGGCGAAGGTATATAAAAAAAAAGAAAGGAAAATGATGACAACATTATTTTACGATAAATATTAAGATGATATCATTAGCTAGATAAGTTTGAGCTGTGTAAGTTATTTCTGGTCAAATCTGATATTAAGTTTCCAATTTTAAACATCAAATTCTCGTCTATGGTCGTTTTAATATTATATTATATAAAATACAAAGATAATAAAGAACAAATCATTCACCATCTACAGCTACGGGAATATTTCGTATATATTATTTAGCAAGTCATTCCAAAAATTATAATAATATTTCCTTCAAATTCAACTGAGTGACATATCAAACCATTTCTAAAAAGAATTTATGTAACAAAATTAATGAAACTGAATTTGATCAATATTATTTGATATAAAGAACAGAATGCCATATAGACGAAGATGAATCTCTTTAATTAGATATCTTATAAATAAACTTATTATTTCATTTGCTAATAAACCACTTCAACTACAATATTGATCAATAAATTTTAAATTTTTAATAAAATCTAACCACATTCTATAATAATGAACGAAAAGTTTTCAATTAAGTTAATGTAATGTTTATTCATTACCATTATAATTAATTGAAATGCATAATGGCATAAGCATATAAAATTAAGATTATTAACTTCGAATATATTTAATGCATAATTATAATAGATTTTACGTTCACTTACTGTTTTAATACCTACCATCAATAAATAACTAAATATAATGCATTATAGTTAGTGAGATGTCATGTTGATGACATTTTGAAAATATATTTATGCCAATATCATATTGTCGAATAGATAACCCATTATTTTATATTCTAATCTGTAAGCCATCCATAATCATAATTGAACGCGATTATATTAACTATCGGTTAATAGTATATAATATGGTACTCATTTCTCATTGGGATCTATTTACATTGTACACGCCACATATACTTTAATGCAATTTACATAATGTTTATTTACTTATTTTCAATATTTCCCCATTACTTTGCTCACATAATAGATATAATATACATATATATATATATATGCACTAATGCATATACATCAATATCAAATATCTTCTGATTTATATTGTTTAACTATGCAAAAGTACCTAAAATTTAAGTTGATATCAATATACTTATAATCATACATACATATATAAATGATAATAATGTCAATATATTGAAATAAATCTTCTATAAGTTTATATATCACTAAGCCAAAGCGTACCACTGATCATATGCCTACATAATTGATGCTTAGATATCATTTCACCAATATTATTTCACATAAATGTTGAACTGATATAACAGTTCTGAATACATATTGCGTCGAATAAGTTCAATATCGTTTAATATATTCCCACATTTGTTATATTTTGAACTGTACACTAAAAACATTGCAGTAGACATTTATAGTAAATATTATTATAACATGGATGAAGATTTGTCTGTTTAAATAAATATTAAAATATTTGGTATTACATCAACTCGAAATGTATTACATATAATGAATGTGACGTATTGAGTTGAGTCATAACCAATTTTTTTTTTTTTTTTTTTGTTTTAAATTGCTTATTAAATTATAATTTATAATTAATTATAATTTATTTTAGCAAACCTCTGTCAACTGCACTTTATTTGATTCCATAACAGATTTGACTCTAAACAAAAATAAAAAGGTTTAATTTTCGCATTAATTATCGTTTAACAGCAGATAATGTTAAAAATAATAAAGAGTTTCGCTAATAATGATTTTATTGAATTATTATTTAATATCGGCAAGAATGATGGGTAAAAAAGAAATTTTTTGCTGTGTCCGCTTATAAATTATCTGTAAGCTACTAATCAAACAAACCAATAAACGACTATTTGCTCTTAAATTTTACTTTATTATTGAAAAAAATTGAAGTTTTGGAATTCTGATTTTTTTTTTCTATTTTGTCCATCATATTTAAATATCTCGAAAACTAATCCAACAATTTGCTTTCATATGTACATGATTTTACTAGCAAATCGTTAAAAATCAGATTTTTTGAAAATAATACAGAATACATTTTTTTTTTAGTGATCTCAAATTAAAGTTAATTTCGTGTTTAAAATGCTTAATTAACGAGAAATACGCTTTTCAAGTTTATTATTTTAAATAAACGTTATATTGAAAAAAATTTAAAGAAGAAGAAAACCGCAATTCCAGTTTTTAATTTTTTTTTTAAATTAAAGTTTTTTTTTTGACGTCGCGCCAAAAGTGAAGAAGTGTACCAATTCATTTGAAAGCTTGTTTAAAATGTAAAGCAAACCTTATGCTTATATAGGTACTTTATATAATAAATATTCAAATAAATTTCTATTGCTCCATAAAATTAAGATGGATTATTTGCTTATATTAAACATTTTCATTACTTTGCTTCAGAAATATTTCTCTGAAAATTGACACGGAACTATTCTAATTTAGAAATGTAACTATAACCAAAATAGTAGTACATTATGGTAAAACAAATTTGGAAGATTAATAACTTAATATGTATTTGTACGATGTTAATAATAATGTGCAAATAAATATTTTCACTTTTACTGGAAATGTAGTAACTATATGCATGACTGCAATAAATTATATTTAAGCACTATGTTAAATTAATTATGTAATATTATTTATATAAACAGTTTTGAGAAAACTAATACAAACCGATCATAATAAATAATTTTAATTTAAGATAACTGTACGTATTTGATGGGTTAGTTAGCAAAACTTTTATTTTGAGAGGTGGATTTTTATTTCATTTCTTTCTTTCTTTTATTGATAATAATACAAAATATGGCAAAATATTCGATTTACATAAAATGTATACTATATCAAATTGACCATGCTGACAATTAATTGTCCAATTACATATATTATTATTATAATAAATGTGCAAAAAAAAAACTGAACTCTTTAACAATTTTATAAAATGAGTATGTTGTGATTAAAAAACCTATGTTAGATAAAATAATTATATTATTATATGATAGAATGTTTGAAACAAAATGAAAATAAAAATTGAAACAGTTATAACACTAACATATCATACCTCGTGCATCTGCTTTTACATAAAATATAATTATAATAATTTCATAAACTTTGTAAGTTCATTGCATTTAATAATTTCATCTGGTAGATGATTCCACATGCTTATATACCTTCAAACCTTATCGACCAACCATCACGGATTAAATTGCGCTGAACAAGTAGAAATTTGCCGTTGGCCCTGGTAATTCCAGAGTTAATGGATAAAATGTCAATAACATACCTCGGAGCACTTTTATGCATCACATTAAATAACAAAATGCGTGTTCACGTCTATAATTAAGTTTCAGCATACCTAATCGAATACGATGTTGAGTAAGATGATCAGACTATCTTAAATTAAGCATAAAACGTAAACATGCATTCTATGCCAGTTGTACATTTTCGAACATATATCCATCACAATGCACACCAAAGTTATGATATACTATATCACGAAAATCAAATTGTGGTAGAGTAAGACAATTAATCAAAAGAATCGTAATATAGTTAGATATAATATTTTACATGCTCTTAATCTGTTTCACTATAATTCGATCACATTTTTCCGTCATTTAAAATATTGTATTTCCATCAACTCTTATATGTAATTAAAATATAATTTGAAAGTAGTGTACGTTGTCATTGTCGCCTATCTTGAAAAAAACATTTTACCATTTTAACGTGTTTTCACTACAATTAATAGATGTCAAAATTTGGAATTATATCCCATGGAAAAGCAGCTTGAAAATTGATCGAAACAATAATAGTTACATGTTTTTTCATTGCTATATATCTAAGGTCTTCAATTAATTTGTGTTAATCATTAGCTAATGAATGATTATTTCTAAAACCAGATTGTGTGTTTTCTAATAAATTGTTTGATTCGACATATTTGTTTAATTGTTCACTAGAGATAGACAATTAAATTCTAGAAAAGTAACAATTAACACTGATTGGGCGTAATTCTTTTTCATATGTTGGGTTATTATAATCTTAGGTAATGGAAATATAGTTGATATTTATTTAGTTTATAATTTTTATCAAATATATAAAAGATCATAGAGAAGCGATGTAATATTTGATCATTATACTGAATAATTCGTATTTTCATAGGAATGATGCATATAGTTTAAAAATGGTGTGCACCAGAGGTCTGCGCGGACACAATTTTTTCTATCCGCAGCCGCCCGCATCCGCAACTACAAAAACTTATCCGCAACCGCGGTTATCCGCGCTTACCCGCAAAAAACCGCTATAATTTAAGAACATTTCCATTAATAGGAAGGAGTGTTCAAAAAACCAATAGATTACT
>JAABKK020004093.1:12119-27491 GCA_011634745.2 Catotricha subobsoleta
CATAAAAACATATAAAATAAATAATATAAAGTTATTTCCTATATTTACCAGACCTACTTACTCATGTTTTGTATTATAGCTAAATATATTCTAAGAGAGAAGTTTAGTTTTTAATGCAATTTATATTATATATGCAGATGAAATTGTTCTTATCAAGCGAGCGGTGTATTTTACACATATAACAATCTGAATGCTCTAATTAACTTGTTATAAGTTTTCAAATAAATTTTAAAGCTTTATTTATCTTGTGGTTGTTATTTATGATTAGGTATTTTAATTGCATGATTACAATATATTGTATTCGAAACAGAATTGTGTGAATTTAAGTGTTTGAAAGCATTTCATTATATTTGAAAATCAAAATATTATAATATCAAAAATGTCACGACATTTCCAATGGGTCTTAATTCTGAAATAGAACTAATAGAGTTCTATCGATTGTTTGCGGTTAAAATTCAGTTTTTCTCTGTATTATAAAAAAAAAAAAAAAAAAACATAAAAAATTAAGATATTACCTATTCTAATTTATTTAAAAATCTAATCCGTCTGAACTAAAACACAACGTATACCATTAAATAAAAAAAAAAAAGGCATTCAAGTATACGAACATTGAATAAGAGGGTTGGTGCTCTTCCATAAAAATGAAAGGCCAAACATCATAAACATAATATATTTTCTCGTATCGTTAACAGCTCTATAAGTGTATTTATGTCGGATGGTCGGGTATATAAAATCCTATTAGAAAATGAAAGATAAATATCTGAGCTTTATATGGTTGGAATATTTGCTAAAAGAATAAGTATTTTTAAGTACATTTTTATATTTAGCTCAAATTTTAGTGAAATATTTTATTTTGAATTTGAGTAAAGACAATTTAAAAAAAAAAAATTGTTTTGTATGATTAACTGAAAGTTTTTAAGAGCAGCGATCAATCACAAATAACATTTCAATGTTGACGGCGTTCATATGACTGTTAGATTACTAGTAAATTATTTAGTCTGCAAGCGAAATTATATCATTACATTGTGTGTGGGTGGCAAAATCTAAATGTGATGATTGACAATAAATGTTTTTTTTAAAAAAATCCAAAGTTATTAAAGCTTGAAATACATTGTCATTTTTTTCAAGTTGTCTGTACTTGCAATAAATTAAAAATACTTTAACATCAAAAACATTTTTTTTTTCTTTCAAAAAATGTATACATCACGATAAATGTACCCAATACACAGTTCAAAATGAAACGAACAAATTTCAACATTTAATTTGGTTATCAGTGTATTTGGGTAAAATGAAAGCTGATGCTTGAACATTGATGTAAAAATGTTGTTATTTGAATGTATATGAGAGCTGCTTATGGATATAAATGGATGAATTTCTGTTTTCTGACATTGTATATTTTATACTCTGAATCTTCTCTCAGCTATATGAGAAAAACGTAGGTAGATAATATGGCATATTCTGTAAAATAGGTTGTCAACACTGCTTTTTTTCTTCTTCTTCTTATTTTTTTTTTTCATTTTGTAAATATGGCCGTTGTCATCTAAGTAAAACAGAAAAGCTTGATGTTTTCTATATACCAAATTGAGGTATGTATATCTAGAATGGTATTATATTATTATGTATACAATCGCAGCAGTCAACAGAATTGATGGTGTACGTGTAGTGGGCATGCGCTTAAAAAATTATATCATTTGTGTATGCCATTAGAAATGTATAGAATATGTCCTTCTTCCGTATATTGTAATATGTTCCATTTTAAATTTTTTTTTTTTATTTTAAATTCCAACATGAAAGGGGTGGGTTTGAAAGTTTGCTTTTCTTATTTCAATAAAACTACATTAAATTATAGAAATGTTTTTAAGCGAAATTTATATTTTGTATCCGTATTAAGTATGTTATGTTACATTATAATATAAATGTTGCGCGCATAAGTTTGTATGAGGTCGAAAGCAATAATAAATTTTATAGAATTTATGTTTTGCATAATTTATACATGAATTACAGAAGTCCTTAATAATAATATATAATAATAATAATAATAATAATAATTGTTGAATAAATATTTTAACTATATTGTGGAACCTCAAACAGCATTTAAAACCATCATATCCTTAAATAATTACTATTAATTGAAACATATTATGCCTGGAGAATGGTATACTGGATTTTGTAATATTAAATTCCATTTGAGAAAAGGGTTTAAATTGTTAATATAGCCCGAATTCATGAATTCATTTAGAGAATCTACGTGCGATAACTTTAACTTAATGTGCAAAGAACCATAAGTCGAAGTAATTTCTTTTCTATGATTTATTTATAATTATTATTATTACAGTCATTAATTTTAACGTTAACTATAATTACCAATAATATAATTTTCAATTAGATGATAAAATAATAGTACTTCATCTCTATAAACCATATTGTAATTTATTCTATATCTTTTTTTTTGTAATGAAAATATAAATTATAAAAGCTGTATTGATTTTATCTTAACGTGCAATACATTTATTCACAATTAAATTTCCCATCAATTTAACTTTAATTCAACGAGTTATTTACCGCATCATTCAATACCAATAAATCAACACCAATCAAAACGTGATTTAAATTGATAATTCAATTACTTAATTGATGATTTTGATGAACCATCGTGAACTATGTTAATGGATTTTTCGATGAAAATTTTTTCCGATACACAGTTTGTTTTATGTATTTTAATATGGATTATGAATTTAAATAAAAAAAAAAAAAAAAATTTAATGGTAATAAAATAATAATAATACTATATACGTTTACGTACATAATATATGCATTTTTTAAAAATATTTAAATTTAGAAATACGAGTTTGGAATATCATCTGGGCGCGTATAAACATGAAAGAAAAAAAAATAAAAGACATAGGTACCTATAGGTACCTATTAATAGTTATTTAAAATAATGGAGTAGTATTAAATATGCTGGTAGGGCGAGTGCCTTACATTCACTGACAAAAATCTATTTACTTTTCAAGACCGTTGAAATGTTTAAAAAAAAAATAGTTCTTTCAACCAAATTATAGTCGCAAAAAGAACGATATCTCAACTATTTTCATAAATTTAAAAAAAAAATATTTTGGGACTTTTGCAGCTAAAGTTTATATTGTAAATCCATTCCAATCATTACCACTAATATATCTATTACAGTTTTTTCCATGCAAAACAACAGCAGATGCGTGTATTAGGGTCACCAATTTGTTTATGGAGAAAACACGACTTTCGAATTTTGAGCTTGTGTATTGAAAATGTCACATTTTCCGAAAAAATGAACTTCTCAAAATATTAATGCATTTGGATGAGTTTTGAGTTTTGAGCGTTGAGCCACCAGTTGAAATTTGTAAAATATGATGTTATAAGAAAAATATTTTTTATCGGTTTATCCTGATCACTTAAACTGAAAAATAGGGTCATTTTATCAATCATTTAAAGTCAAACTCAGTTTACATTAAGCCAGGATTTATAAAATGGTCCATAATTCCCTAAAAATAAACCATCAATCTTCAGAACGAAAATCGCACAGTTTTGCTAGCACTTACAAGCGACCCCAAATAATTCTTAACGGTGCAACTTTTTTCTAAATTTATACCCCTAAAACCATCCAAAAAATACTTGAGAAAAAATATATACTAAAAGTTTTTAGAGGATGGTTTTAGGGGTATAAATTTAGGGAAAAGTTGCACCGTTAAAAATTATTTGGGGTCGTTCGTAAGTATTTATCTCATATGATCAGCCGTTTAGAATTTATTCCCATTTACAAATTTATGGGACCATATTTAAGTACCTAAACGAGACCCATAGCGTTACACCCTACACATGTTATATCCCTATCACACTGAACATGGTAAATATTTACCAAGAATTCCTGGTAAAATGTAATTCTCCATACGTTCTCCATAGTTTTAAATGAAAGGATAGAAATGCAACGGAACGGCATTTTTGAAATCCGTCCGGAACAGAATCCGGCCATCTCAAAATCCGGCTTAACCGGACTTTTGGCCGGAATTCGGCTTACGCGAAATTAAGGCCGGAATTCGGCTTAACTGAAACTTGAACCGATTTTTTATTTAAAATTTAAATAAAAAATCGCCTCATGTTCTAATTAAATTTTAAATAAAGTATGGTTTTTAAGAAAAATTGGTTAATAAAACTTGCTCAACCAATCAAACGTGGCTATCCCATTATTATCCAGCACATTTTATTTGACATTTCCTAATTGTTATTAAAACGTATAGCTATGGTTTTCTAATTGTAGCAGGTAAATCACAAGTAAAATATTATTGGTAAATATTTACCATGTTCAGTGTGATAGGCGTCTTAGGTAATATATTTTATCATATTATATTATATTTCTCAGTCTTATTTATAATATTTATCCTTTTTTAACTTTATTTTCTATTCTACGATAAGTGGATAAGTATATATCAGTAAAGATTAAATGAAAAATGAATTAAAATGATATGTATAATCTTGCTGGTACCCCTTAGGGGTTCCTTTCACATTAAAAACTTTTGCTGAAATTTTAAGTTGTCTTTCAACTTATTAAAGTTTCATCTTTTATATCAGATTTTGACAAGTTCTCGAAGTAATTTACTTTTAAATTAAATGAACCAATATTTTTCTGAGTGCTTGTTCAAAACGAGTTTCGCCTTCCGCGCGGTAGCTTATTTTTTTATAAACAATAATATAAAAAAAAACAAAAACGTTAGACTGAAAAATAAGATTGCTGATATATTACATTTATTTTATATACTATAATTTATTTGTACTTAAGTACTCATATGTAGCAAAAACACGTACAGATAACATTAATGTTACTTATAGAAAGTATGTTAAGACAGAAAAAACTTACAGTATATAAACTGTATTAGGTGTTTTTTTTATTTCATTCAATGGAATTGAACTTTAAAAAAAAAAGCTAAAAGTATTCTTTTAAGTAAAAGTAAGTATATTATTATAAAGAAAAAAAAAATTATAAGAAATTCCAACTTTGAAATCTAAAATTGGAAAAGTTAAATGACATTCATTGGACGAGCACGAAATGAAATGACGTAAAATTTAATATTCTGGTTGCATTTTCAAGTTTTCAAACATATACTATATAATCCAACAACAATATAACATAATTTCGAAGACTCTATGTGCAACACTATCCGGTTTAACTAAAAATGTTACAATTTAGTTGATGTGAATCTAAGAAAATGTGGCAGTGAATGCATAGAATTTCACAACACAACGAATGAAGAAATGTTGAAAACCGTTATCGAAGAAAATATGTTAGGTAAAGTGCATAAAAGAATTTATTTCTTTTTCTTCTTGCTTGCAGCGTAAATTCCAATATGCATTATACTTCTTGGTAAATAGAAATACCAACTTCGTACATATTTCTTACATTTTATTTGCATTATGTATTTGAACATATAATTTTCATTTTAAAATCAGTTTACATTTGTTATGTACATGAAAGTTACAGGTGAAAAATTCATATCGCATACATATTCTACATCTACATACGTTCAAATGTATGCGTATTGACAATGTCTTACTTTATATTTTAATTTTGTATCTATTTGTTACATAGAATATTCTACATATCACAGACATACTACATTACATACTACATACTAAACAAATAATTTTTGGGCTCTGGAAATCAATAAAATAAAGCTTTAATATATTTCAGTCAATTATTGCTTATCTATTTAAATTTTATCACAATATTGAATTTTATTAGTTTTTCTACAGTCTCGTGGAAACTATGTAGCTCTTCAAGGGCTATTTTATCAATTAAACACATTTTTTACTAAAAAAAAAAAAAACTCAATTTGATGGAAATCTTTTAATTTTTTCCAAGAATTTTCTTTGCATGTCTGAAAGAAAATAAATTATAATTGAACTAAGAATAATTCGCAGTATTATATTTTCGAATGAACTTTACTCTATATCGTTGCTATCAATTATGAGAAAAGTGAGCAATGATTATTGATTAGTCAGCTTTTCGTTATTGAAAAATTACGTGAATATGGCTAAAATATAAGGGATATATTTAAAAACTCAATGGACACGTTACATTTTTTTTTTTAATTATAAGTATGGTCGGATAAGGAAAATTACCGATGATTTATTTTAATAAGTTTATGGGTAGGAGGATTATACCTCAAATGAATGCGGTCTTTTAATTTCGATTTGAGGGCAAAAGACCTGTTTGAAAAATATTGATTTGTTCCCGATTTACAAAAAAAAAAAGAAAAGAAAACTATTTGTAATCAATAACTATTTTTCTGCATACCGCAGCAAGAGTTCAACTGAAAAATTTGATGAATTTATGTACTTTTAAATCACACAGTACAATCTAACTTTTTTGTTATCAAAATGCAGATCAATTAGATCAATTAGAATAAATTGATATGTTTTTTTATTCATATTCAATAAAAATATAGACGCCAATATCGACGTATTCCTAAATATTAAACAATATTATAAAAACAAATTTGCACAGTGGTTACAATCGAAATTAATTAATTTAATTAAATCGATTTTATTTTTACAATTTACAACATCAGGATTTATTAATAACAATTTATTACGTGATATTACTAATTTTATTGAGTTTGGCTTATGTCTTTTCTAAAACCCTTGAATTTATATATTAGAAAAATACACATTCGTAGTTTCGTGTTCTCGAAAAAAAAAACGTTCTCAATTCCTCATTCTGATAACACATTCTTAACAAATTATTGATTTCCATGCTCTTTAATTTTATTTACCAAACTTTATTAATTCATTAATTTCAAAACAAATGACCTTCATATACTATATAATATTACATACGAATATTATTGATTGTTTTATTATGATATACAATATACATACAGCATACAGCAATCTGTCCTAATATAAGCTGAAAGACTTTTTTTTTTTTTTTAGATAATGCGACTATATGAGAAACTCTTATCCATTTCATAACAGAAATATATGTAAAAAAAAATCGGGCTATCTTAACAGTAATTTTTTATGCATATTACAACATATTCATACCATAATTTATGAAAATATATAGATTTATATATTCAACCCATTATAAACATACACCACACCATATCGTACATCTATACGCTTTTTAGCAATGTTTATGCGCGAACGTCTGAGGTCGCATTACATTTGGCGCATAAACACTCGCAAAAATCAAGTTTAGAATAATGCTAGTCACAATGAAAGTTAATTTCTCAGACCCAACTATCCCTCCTCCCCCCCAAGCGCGTTACGTAATATATGAACAACGCCTAATATAAATTAATACTTTGTGCGTGCATAAACACCACAATTATTTTAAAGTCGCTTTACATTTAAAGTGACTTTACATTTGGCACATAAACATTTCATAACGATAAAATGACCTCAAATGTCAAGCGACTTTAAGTGCGCGCATAAACATAGCTGTTGGATGTAGAGCTATTTAGAAAAAAAAAAGTACAAAACCCATAAATCCGTCCATGTCCATCTATATTTACAATATATTGAACAGTATTTTTGATTTTTTTTTAATAAGAGTATAATATATCGACTGTAGTATAGTAATAGCATAGCAAACCATAAATCCATTAACCTTGTTTCATGGTCAAACTTTGGTGAACACAAAATTAAATTACATTCTAACTCTAGTTTTTTTTATCCATATTCAAAACAACAAAAAAAAAAAAAGGTTCACAACGTTACGTTTTTTTATAATAACATTATTATAATATTGGAATTTTGTTTTTAGCCACGGCGGTATATCCAAATTTAGCCAGTTGATGTTCTTGGTATTCATTTAGAACATGTAACATTTATGGAGTGGGATAATTTGTTGATTGATTTTTTTGCCGAATATATTCATAGTTGTCAGCGATAAAGTAAATTTTAGCGAATTATAATCTTGCTTTGGGTTTTATAGTTGCCTGTTTTCAGTGAAAACTAGTTGAATGTATGAAGAAATAATGATCTGTGCTATATTTTATTCTCGATAAAGGCCAAAAAGATCCTATTCCTTTGTAAGTTAAATACATTTATGTAACGTAATGTTCAATATACTAATTTTTTTTTATCTTAAGTAAAAGCAATGTGAGGGAAACTTTTTTTCAACAGAATGAAACTAATAAATTAATACAGAGCATAATAATTATTTAACATTTATGTTTATAATGAAGATATTTAGGTTTTAGAGATCTTTTGAGAATTCGAAACAACAAAACTATTGATAAGTTGCAATTTCTTATTTCAACCCTTAACTTGAACCTTGCTACATTTTTTTTTTGCAAATTGCTCATTAAAATTTTTCAGAAGAAGCCAATAAGCGGACCAAATTACATGTCCTCAAAATAATAAATTGATTTAATTAAACCGATACAACTTCTGAAAAAAAAAAAAAAATTCAATGCACAAAATACATGCTTATTGTATGGTTAAATATGTAATAATAATAAGAAATAAAACACATTTTTGAAGTTTCTAGATGAAAAATAAATTTGTGACATATTTGTAATAATAAATGTTTAAATTAAATAAATTTCATTAAATTGTTTCATG
The DNA here is from genome assembly GCA_011634745.2 of Catotricha subobsoleta. Classification (NCBI taxonomy): domain Eukaryota; kingdom Metazoa; phylum Arthropoda; class Insecta; order Diptera; family Cecidomyiidae; genus Catotricha; species Catotricha subobsoleta. The sequence goes on from JAABKK020004093.1 coordinate 20,721, forward strand.
CGCAACAATATTGCATTTTCCACTAAGTATTTAATTTATCAAAATATGACAAAAAAATAGAGCAATTTGAAGGATTATATAGTTATGCCACATTATTTTCAAAAAGTAAATTTTTAATCCACTGTGAAATATGACAAAATATTACATTTCAACCATTTATTTACACGACTAAAAGTAAATAAAATATAATGGACATTTAAAATTTAAATTATGGGAAAAATTTATGTCATAAAATTAAGATCAAAGTGTAAAAATTTCAAACGAGAAAATTTGTGTGAGAATTTTTTCCGTCGTGGATCCTTTACGTAAAACCAATGTAAATTATATGCAGACACATGCGAACTCTCAGTCCGCAGCAATAATTTCGGTAACGCAATTATTTTTAGTGCATATTAAATAAATATGATAATTAATTTTCTTGTCAGTTTTATGAACTTACCAAAGAAATTAAAAATGTTTTTGATTACATTGTAAAAGAGAAAATAATATTATTTGCCATTAAATAGCAGTAAGGTTCATTTATTTAATGTTAATAAATTTAAAATTTTATAATGTTTTAAATGATTGTAAAGTCAGTGAAAATTAATGTATAATTATGATTAATTATGAATTCATTATGACTTTACTGAAGTATAGTCGATAATCTGATCTGCTTCGTGCAAATAATAAAATTATATTTTATTTTTTACGTTGAAGGTAAAACGTGAATAGGACAGTTTGTCTCCGAACTATGAGAAGTTAAATTTAATGGATTATAAGCAATTAAGCATGTTCGAACACTTGCCAAAACTTAGATTAAGTATTTTTTTACAATATAATCAAATTTGACTCTGAGTCAAAATTTGTGTAGTTGCTCCAGAGACATTTTATATTAGAATAGATTTTTTTTTATTTGAAAAATTATTAAACACCCTGGAAAAGGTTCGATTTCCCTATTGAAATTTATATCAAAAATAGAATAGGCAATGCAGCCAGTGACGACCTTACGGCCATCGAATTTTGGGCGTGGCGCACAATTTATTCAGATCATCTCTTACATTTTTCTTTTTCCATTCAATTCTCCCATATGCATTGCATGTACAACGGGTTCGTTCAAAATATAATAATATTATTCTTTGCCATGCGTACGAGAGCGCCTTCATACATTTATCGTACAAAATTCAAATTATTGCCTCAATACGAATGCTCTGAGCAAAAATTTACGGATACATCACAAAGTTATAAACATACGAAACGTTGTTCGTCCCCACTATCTAACCCAAAAATACACGACATTGAACAACGTCATACACATAGTACCATTCCATTTGGATTCCATTGAACCATATTAAAAACATATATATATATATACTCGCATATTATATAGTATTTATATTCTACTATCTCTATAGGTATAGCGTATAGCTGTTCGGTTTGTATGGAAAACGTGATATATATTTTAATATACCAGAATTTAGTCGAAAATATGGTCGCATTTACTTGGGCGTATTCAGTATATATAAATTGTATAGTTAGTTGCCTTTGGTATTATAATACATATAAAAATAATCTTCATAAATCAGAATATTTTTTTTATTTAATTCTTTTGGTTACTTACTTCTTTTGTAGATCGTGTTGATTTTTAAGTACAATTATTATTATTTTTTTTTTTTTAATTTTTGGTTTGATTTACTTAAAATGCTTTCTTACAATATATATTGGACGGGGATATATGATTTTTCAATTTCATAGTTGAGTGCGTGTTATTTTTTTTTCTTTTCTTTATGTAGTCTGAGTGGAACACAATTAGTACATAAATTTTAAATATACAAAAATGCGCGATTTACAAATCAAGGCTTAAGAATTTTAATTGAAAATCAAGAAAAAAAAAATTATTTATTAACTTAATACAGATGTTTATGCTAGATATATTTTAATAGATATTTAAAATAAAAATTACATTTTTTTCTCCATAGAACATTGGGTATGGTAAAATATCTACGAAAACAAAAAAAAAAATATGATGTATATAAATATATAGAATAGGTTAATGAGTAGAAGTTGCGCGCATGTTAAAAAGTTTATAATTTTCCCCATGGGATTGTTAAATATGTACCAAAAGATATTCTATTGTCTATGGGTAAATACACAGCGTATAAACGTAAAAACAAAAAAAAAATGCCTCTCAACTAATTTACCTGCTGTAATTTTAAATCCTAGCAATTATGTTATTCTCTTTCGTGTATTTAGGTTACCGTTTATTTTATCTGCAGCCAGGCTTTTATTATTTCTCTAGCATTATTTTATATATAGACCTTATTTATTTATAAGATGATGAAATTTTCTTCGCAAATTTTATGATAGCACTTTTAAATAAATTATTTAAATACAAAATTTGAAATTTCTTCGCAATAAATACTTACTTACAATGGACATAAAATGAATTAATCATTTCTAATCTAAGAAGTGACATTGAGACAATTATTTTATGTATATATTTTTATTTATAAATAATTTTAGGAGAAATGTGTCAAAATGATTCGAAAATGGATTTAAAATAGATTTTTACAACATGGATTAAATCTATATTGACTTATAAACTTCTAAAAGCAAATTAGATAATGAGAAATATTAGGCAACTTTAAAATAGCATTGCTAAGCTATGTTAATCACCATCAAATGGTAACATAATCTATTGGAAGATTTTAATAGGTAAATAAGAACAAAATAAGAAAATTGTATTTTGAGCAAGAATATATATAGGATTTCAATCATGAATAAAGGTTTATTATATCCCTTAATTTTACCCTTTTAACGTCATTTTGTAACTAAATAAACATAATTATGGGCCTATTTAAACACGACATTCTGTCTTGTTTGGCATATATTGAAATGAAAATGTCTTTATTCTAAAATTTGAAAGACCATATAATTGTTTGATATGTAAGTATTTTAAAATGCAAATTATTCAATCAATTTTTACATTGTGGTATTTTAAAATCAAATAGATTTTTTTCAATTTTCCATGTGCCTACGTTTTTGAAAAAGATTTGTTGCGTATGTTAAATAAAATTATGTTTTGAATTAGTTTTTTTATTAATAGAAATTAGTGTTTTTGAACAAGCTTACTTACGCATTATTTTTATAATTTTTCAATTAAAATAATTGATAAAACAGCCTTACGCAACTTTTAAGAAAAAACTAAAATAATAAAGACTAATGAAAGTGTTATTCTAAAAATTCCTTAAAATATGCTCTGTGCATACATGAAAATATTATTCCAAACTAAAACCCATAGACGCGAACATATTTATATTTATAAGGGGTTGCCGTTCAAAAGAATAAAAAAGAACTAAACGAATTTACATCAATCTTCATTTGTATTTTGAATATATAAGTAACTTTTATTTAATTAAATTGATTTATTCATTTTAAATTGAGGATCGGTGTACAATTGATATTTCCATGAAAAATTCTAACAAAAATTACGAGTATATGGAATATGGAATATGGAATATGGAAATAAGTTTTTGTTTTTAACATTTATGAACAAAAATCATTAGTGATATTTATAGAAAAAAAAATACCGTCACCACCACCATTTTTTTTTCAATTTACATGTTAACATCATAACAATGAATTATATAAAATTATTGTAAATAATTTACATAAATTTTATAAATTTATATATTCCTTACCAGAATTATATTACACAAAGTATTTAAGTATATAGTTGTTTACAAAATTTATTTACATAATTTTTAAATTAAGTATTAAAAAAAAAAAAAACTTTTAAATACACAAAAAACATACACCACCCAGCCAAATGCCTAAATAACAAGATAGGTAAGTTGTTTATTCATGTTTATTAAATGGTATAAAATTGTATATTGCAATAAAGCACAAATTGTAAAAAGAACAGCTACATTTTAAATAAGGTGAAATTACATGGAAGTAATATGTAAAAATTACACGGTGCCGCCAATTCAAGTACTTGTTTATGCAAATCTTCGATGCAATGAAAAAAAATATATATATTTACATATCTAAACAACAACAAAATCGTCTACAATTCTTTTCATTTTTACAAATAGGAGCCGTTTCACAAAAGTTTATACGCAAATCTTAATAGAGGTGAAAAAAGCAAAAAAAGAATAAATATTTTGTGTAGTACTTCGCATTGGTCAGGATTTTTTTTTCTTTTTTTTTTTTATATATTTCTAGAGGATGAAAGTTGTTGTGTAACTATATATATAATATAATATTGTAGGTAAGGAAATATTGTATTTGTGTAATAGGAATGAGAATTGTAGTGGGTTTATAAAATTTTTATATGGAAACGAGTACGAGGTAAAATATATAAATAAACCAAATGAAACGTAAGGTAATATAAAAATATAAAAGAAGATGAGGAAAATATTTTCCTTATAAATAAACATGGAATATATACGAGATAATATAATATACCTATCGCATTAAATAAACAAAACGCATAGTCTGTGAAATCTCAGTTAATTTAGGAAAAAGCCTTCGCATATATTATTATACATATATAAGTTATATTAAAAATAAAACCTTCTATATCGGATATATAGAATGTTAGCATTATTGTAGCATGTAAACCGGGGTTGTCCTATATGCATTACGATAATATATGCTTCAGTGAGCTTTTTTTTTCAACTTAGATATAGAAGATTTTTATGATTATTTACGTTATATTATGTACTCATAATAACATATATTTATACTACTTTATAGTGTATAAGTTCTATAATGTATATTATCTTTATTTGACTTTTACAATAGCATTATACAAATGTTATAATGCCGGGCATATATATACTTTGTTACCTACTCTATTTTTGGTTAACATTTTTGCCAATTTCTTAACATCGAACAAAAAAAAGAATATATTGTTATTAAGATGAGATATGCATGTTTTGCTTTTATAAAAACCAAGAAAAAAAAAAACAAAAACAAAATTGAAGATTCTAAATATACGCATAACATGCTACTTTAACACCCAACACAATTTACTTTTAGTATTATAATATGCTGACATGTAAATGTAAAACTTTTTGTTTTTTTTTTTGCTTTTTGTGAATTTGTTGTAGTTGACTTTCTTATATTCGCTAGTATTATTTTGCTCTGCTGTCTGTTAAAAAGAAAACAAAATTGTAAAAATAGAAAATATCTATTTTTTATTTGTTGTTGTTGTTGTTGTTGTAGAAAAAATACATTGTCAGCGAGATGGTTTTTGTTTATCCACCCAAAAAATGTGAAATGAAAAATATAGCACGAAGAAATTCGCTATATAATAAAAGAAACATACTTTTCTTTATTATTTAAGTTTTAAAGAAATTGCTACATTACAAGAAGATTTGCAGATAATATTATTTTTACTTTAGTTGATGTGTTAATCGAATCTTTGACGTTATTTAGTTCAAACAGTGGGATTTTTCTTTTTAAATATTTATGATTAAAAAGAGTCATGAGAGATTAAACACGTCTTTTTTAATTTATAATTAAATAAATTAACAATATATATGTTTGTTGACTGTCTATAAACCGTAAATTAATGTTAAATATTTATTAAACAGAAATCAGTAATGAAGCAAACCTGCACAATGCACATTCTACATACATTTAATTAAGTCTTTGATTTTCGATTACAGATTAGTCCTGTAAAAACAAAGTTTGCTAACAATTTCGATTTTAGAAGAAAGTAGAATGAGTATAGCTTAACTTTTCCTCACAAATCATATCCAAAGTTTTAGAACTTTCAAGCAATTGACTAATGAAACAAGTTTTAAGTATAACTGCAAACAAAAAAAGAAAACCATATAAATAAGAATTTCGCTGTTGATAGAAATATAGTTAAAGCGTATGCTAAAAGAGAACAAAGTCCATTATACAAAATATATGAATAAACAAGGTAAAAAAAGACTTAAGATATTAATCCCACAAAATACATATTACACGCGGTCTAAATCTAAGTTAGGTGGAAAATTTATACAGCAAATATCCATATAGCCTGTGGTATGTAATATGCAATGCTAATAACAGTAATACATATAAAAAAAAAATATGAAAAGTTTATAACTTTTTGTATACAACATGCATCACACGTTTCTTCAACATGATCATAGAGGTACACATATAAAAAATATATTTATATTAAATAATATAAAAGACCAAAATTTTCCTCTTCCATGAAAAATAAGCAAAAATAAGAAGAAGAACGACGACGACGATATATTATATATATTATATATATATAAATATATATTAGGGTGGTTCGTTTTTTGTAAGGGAGTTCCAAAAGGTTAAATTTTTCTAGCTCCAAAAGCATTTTTAGATGTGACTGGACCTAAAACGACAGTTGAACTTGTAATTTTGAGTGTTTGTGTTTTTTCTTCCTCTTTTGAATGGGTTAACAAAACTTAAATAATTTTTTGTTATTCTCAGGATTAAATTGCGAAACTTTTACGCAAAAGTTACGGGGTTTAAAAGATGTAAAAAGATAAATTTTTGAAAAAATCATCGATTTTCGACATTTTTTCGACTTTAAACCCGTATATCTCAAGATGTAAGGACCTGACCGGATTGACTTCTATGCAAAAAAAAGTTTCAGAATTTAATCCTGCGAATGAAAATAAAAACATTTCTAAGTTTGATGAATGCTTTCAAAAGTTATAGAACTTAGAAGATGAAATCATTTTCCTTTAAAAAATCAAAAATTTCATATAAATTTAAATATGTTTCTAATAATAATGTCAGTTGCTGAAATTT
>JAABKK020004103.1:0-27479 GCA_011634745.2 Catotricha subobsoleta
ATATTGAAAATGTGTGCATTTTGTTGAACATAACCTACATTAAATAACGCCTGTATGGCCCTTTATAAAAATATTGTTTGGGAAATTTGACATTAAGAAAAGTAAACATAGATGTCTCAAATTTATCTATTCATCCGCCTTAAAAAAAAAACAATAAATGGTCTACCACAATTGGTAATTAATAAAAAAAAAACCATTTAGAATTCAAGTTACCGAGTTCCTCTTATAAATAAGTTCGAGTTATAGAGTCTTCCATGTCAAAATTAGTTCGAATTATCAAGGAATTCGAGCTATCGAGGGTTCGAGTTAGCGAGTACTCACTGTATTTGTAAAAATGCAAACTAGTAATAAGAATAATACTACTAAAAATAGACAAAAAATTACTAATGAAAAACCAGTTCTTTTTTTTTAACGAATTTTCCTTGTTTTCTTTTATTTTTTTTAGTTTTTATTTACTTTAATTAATTTGTATTTCGAGGACCTGTGTAATCTCTGTTTTGTAAGGTATTGCGTGCCCCCTTTCCTATTAGTCTAATTGAACTGTACGGATTATTGTGCGGTAAACGCGTATATAAATGATGTGTATTACCAAAATTGGTAAGAAACTTGCTAGAAACAAAAATTATAATCACAAAAATCTTTATTCTTATTGAGGGTCGTCTATAAAGGACGTCCAGATTTTGGGCAAGGGGGCAGGTTGCAATAAGAGAACAAAAAATTGTTAAATATTCTTATTTTCATATTTTAATAGCTGAATCTTTTTAAATGGGAACTTTTTATTCTACCAGTAAGAAAAACCTTTTGTATGGTAAAAACAGAAAAACAATCCCAATGTTCGGTAAAAAATATTTAAATATATTGGGCCATATAACTCTAAATTTCCGTAATCAAATGCCATATAATAAATAAGTGTTCATCTTTTCGTTATATTCCTCTTTTATATCATTCCTTTCTTTGTGAAAATGTCCCAATCCGGAGTAAGTAATCCGGGTTTTTGAGTTACTGAACATTTGGACAATTTACCGAACATTGGGATTATATTTACTGAACATATTGAATAATTACCGGGCGAAATAAATACGACCCTTTTTAAATTATTAAATAATCACCAAAAAGTTCAGTAATTTTGTTACCAAAAAGTGCAGTGACTTTGTTACCAAAAAGTGCAGTAATTTTGTTACCAAAATTATTAATTAGTCACAAATGTCGCTTGGATATTATTAAATTATTTATTATTTTTATTATGTCTAAATCTTCTGTACAAATTTTATTTTTACATAAACTGTGTTCGGTCTTAAAAAGAAAATTGGGCTGGCGACACCATCTACATTTGTCCGTATATAGTCTTCAAAATCCGTATCTATCACATTTTGTTTTAAAATAGACGAAGAAGAAACATTTAAGTTTTCGTTGGGACACCTTGTATAGAAAGTATTTTATTTTATTTTGTTTTTTTTTTGTTTTTATCTGTGATTTGTTTATTTCAGTATATACTAACCGAATTTCTTTTTTTTATTTTTCTTATTATTTTTATTGTTATTATTAAAGTACCACCTATACAAATAAAATATTGGCATTAGATTGGTATAAAAGAAAAATGTCAAGTGAATAAATACGCAGTCAGAAAAGTGGTCACCGGCAACGATAATGTAAGTGATTTGTTTCAATCTCTGTAAGTGTTAAGAATAATAGCTTGAAAGAGGCAGTCGTAAGAGTTGAAAGAAGTGGTAAAAAGCTAAATTATTTCCTTTTTTTTCCTCAAAAGAAATTACTTTATAAATGTATACACACACCATTTCGATATACGTATGACTTTTCAAATATGTGAAATAAATACGGTGTAGGGTAGAGCTAGAGGCGAGTAAAAATTTATCTAAGGAATATACTTTAAAGCGTAGAATGAACGATACATCAATTATGTTCATGCAATTGTAATATAATTGCGTTTTATTGTTCTTCCTTTCAGGATATGCCAGCAATTAAACTCAGATTCAGTTCCGCATACAAAAAAAAAAAAAAAAAAACTCAAAACGAATGGTTGCGCTATAGGAATTACGTAATCTATCTCATTCTGTAAAAACAAAAAAAAAAATCTTTTTTCTTAAATTTGATTACTTACTTGTTCCAATCGACTGTAGTGCAAGAAATTGGTCTTATTTTCTATTATAGCTTACCGAAAGTAGCTTTCTCATGAATAATTTACCTTTTTCGATCGTACATTTTCAATGAAACTTGATTTATTTATCGTAACTTTCTTCTATATGGGCATTTCATTTCTTATTTCAGTTGCCAACAGCTCTCTTGCTCTTGTTTTCATTTTCATTTTTTTTTTTGAACATTGGGCAGCTGCCTTTTGTTTTCTCTTGAAAACTTTAAATAGCTTTTCTATTATTATTTCGCCAAGCATATTTAATTTAGAAAAACAAAAATCGCATTTAATTGTCAATTTATTTCATAAATATTTTCGTGCTTTTTAACACATTTTCAGCAATATCATTTTATCCAGTAAATTTTGTACATAGCGCAAAAGTTTTTAAAACACTTAAATGGCATAAAGTTTAGGATTATTCAGATAAATCGTAGCTTTTTGTTTGCTGGATGTTTATTATATATTTGTAGCAAATATATAATGAAAATCCAAGTTTATCGTAACTTATAATGTTTAATGTAAAGTTTAAGGTGAAAGTATATCCTTAGCACAAAATCCAACAAAACATAATTATATACGTGCCAGTTTTTTCTTTGGGCATTGAATAAAAGTGTTAAAATTTGGAGATAATTTTATAATGAATATGATTTTACAAGGCGGAGGTGTTATATCAATCTATAACCATATTTTATTTTATCAATTTAGATATTAAATATGCTACGCAACAAACATGTTAAATTTTTTTTTTATTTTCATTTTTATTTTATGTATATTGTTATGTATTTAGAGCATATCGTTATAGCGAAGGTATATAATAATCACCTTCACTGAGTGAAACCTCTTGTCTGCGCTTTTTATAAAAAAAATTGAAATAACTAAACCACTTTGATGTAAAAATGATGCACACAAAAAAAAGAAAAATAGTTCTCTTATAAAAAAAAAGCAAAATGCAGATATAAAAGATTTTTCACCGAGCATATATATATATAACGATATACCATATTGCTGTTTTGTTACAGTTGATGCTCAATAATATTGTAGCGAAAAAGAAATGCTTAGTTCGAATACACATTTTCTTCATATAAATATGAATATTTTAAGTTGCTATATTCAACCAATATTTCTGATCATGCGCGTATTCTATCGTAATAGAATCAAATTTATAGCCTCGTTAATTGATATAGAAGGGGCATAATTATATTTTATGTGCACTTGTGCAATTTTCTATAAATAGAATATCTAAAATAATAATAATAATAATAATAATACTGAAGTGGGTAACGTTATAATAATCTTAAGTACCCCATGTGCATCTTTTAAGATGTATGAATGTGAAATATGATTTTGAAATTATATACTTACTCTTATATATATTATATGTTTTTTTTTTGTCTTTTACATTATTTTTATTTATGAAAACATTAATAATATATAAGTAGTTTAAGTAGGTATTTCAAAATTGCAACAAATTTAAATCCACACTTAATGTATATAGAGGTAATAGGTATATTGTAACGCTTTTGATTTTCAAGACCTGCAATCATTATATATTATTAATGAATATCCAAATTTATGAAATACATAGACACATTTTTTTTTAATCGATATATTTTAAATACTTACTCAAGGTTTATACGATTTTTCGAAAATTAAATTTCCTTGAACTTTTCTCTGATTTTTCAATGACTATTTCCTTATAGAAGTAATAAAAAGATTTAAAATGTAATGTACGATTTACGGTCTTGCTAGTATACAAAAAAAACAAGCTGTCAATTAATTGGTACACGATTTCATTTTTGTAAGAAATAAAAAAAAAAAAATTTCGATGTTCCCAGGTTCAAAAAAAAAGGCCAGTACATATATTTTCACAGAAATTTAATTCTGCGTCTTTTGGTATATTGACCTTCAAAATCTGTCCAGCCACACCCGAGTTCCAACTCAATGTGTAAAAAAAGAAAATTGGGTTCCACGATCCGAAAACGAAATAGTTCAAAAAAAATATATTTTTTTTTGAAGGAAAAAAAAATCAGCGTGTTTTGGTATCTTGACCATAAAAATCCGTCCACATGCATCAGAGAAAAAAAAAAAAATTATCAAACCAATAATTGATTTTTTCGAAATTTTCCAAATTTCTCAAAAATGAAGTAAAATAAGTGGTAAAAAAATTGCAGAATTTCTCAAAAGTATAGTAAAAAAAGAAATGATTTTTTTTTGTCACAAATAGAGTGCGAGAAAAGCCACGATGAATAAGTTAAAGTACATTTAATTTAATAAATTTGTTATTGCAACAAGCTGAAAACGGAAACCGTGTCTATTTTGTTCGCAAGAATTTACTGAAAATAATTTCTTTTCGAGCAGTAACGATAATTTTAAAGAAAATAAATTTAAAAAATAAAAAAATTTAAATCGAATTAGTCGTCAGAATTCTACAATCTGTTCTTATTATAGTTGATATTTATTTTATCATATTAGCTTTTTAACGCTGCGTTCTCAAAATGTTTTAAGGAATATTCACTATAATAATAAAAAAATATTAAATATTTTACTCTCAATCAAAATTTTAGAGAATAAACGAACCATTTAACACAATGAAAGCTTATTCTAAAAACCTATCCATTAAATCAGTTACTGAAATCTTGAATTATGTATAATGTATATATCCCGGACTAAGCAAAAAAAAAATGAAGAAAAAACAGAATCATAATATTATAGATTTGTTTGAAAAACAAAATTAGCTCAATGTATATAATCGCATATATTGTATACGAAAGGCAGTATAATATTGCTCTGCCTAGAGATTATCTTTATTTTCTATTTCTCATCAAAAATTACGTACATAATAAGAAGATTAGGTTGTTTCTTTTTGGGATTGAAATTTTATCAGATAAATTGATATGAGTCAGTTAATTTTTCTATATATGTACCAAATCAGATGATCAATAGAAAATCGTGAAATTTAACGCCACCCTAAAGAAGACAATATGTACTCAATTGTTTTGCTTTAGCAATTACTTTCATGTGCGTTTTTAATTGAACAGAGAGAGAGGGCAAAATTCAACGATAGCAGTCTATATATGGAAATGTTAGAAGTCTATAGACCGTCGGAGCTGTCAGATACTGCTGACTTAAATAAATTGTAGTCAACATTATTTAGTTAAAAGTCTGCACTGTTTGGGTTTATATACCGCGTAGCGTAGGTATATAAAATGGATATTAATTAAGACTTTTAAAATTGCCTATTCGTCAAGCCATATATGTAAGCTCTATCATTATTTTTCGTTAATTATTTTACGTGAAGTTACCAAAGAATATGCCTATATGTGTCCTATACTCCGGCTGTAAGTTAAAAAACATTATTGCGAAAAAAAAAACTCAGAGGATAAAAACCATATCTCGTTTTGGCACTGATATCCACTTCAACAACGATGCGGTTGATTAAAAATTCAATAAAGGTAAATTTCACCGAAATTAATTAATAATGATTAAAAATTCGGTTAAAATTAAACCTTTAAAAAAGTCAAATATATTTTGAGTAACAATTGTATAGAAATGCAACTATAGTTAAAATAAAAATTCCATAAAGACGAAATCTATGCAGAAATCATGTGGTTAGAACAATGATGCGATATAGAGGTAAACTGTATACAGATAGAATAACTACTGGGTGCACACGATAACTTTATCAAAATTCTATACCAATTGATCTTATTAGTTGATAGTGCTGAACTAAGGCTAAGGCGTACTTCACATACTGAGTACGGCGAACGTATAATATTGTATACCTATATCAAAATCAACGAGTTTTTTTTTTATTGTTTTTAAATAGGGGGCTAACTAAAAGAAAATTAATAATAAAATAAAACTAATCATACATTAAACTTTTATCTATTTCATATACATTTTTATACTTAATATGTATTTAAAAAAAAAAAAAAACAATAAAATATCTTTCTTTTTGACAAATTTATAAATCCTTTTAAATTTAGCTTATAAAGATATAGTTTTAAGAATTATTTATTGCTAAATGCTTCTGAAGTATTTTAGGCTAGATCCGGCTCTGCTTCACGACCCCCGCACACCTGTATAGAATCTATATTGAAAAATATATATACTCGGTATAGGTTCGATAATGAAAACGATATATATTTGATAGAAAATTCGTTTATATATAGGTTATAGTTTTGGTAAATTTCATACAGGTCTAATAAAGGTCAAATAAAGTAAAATGATTATTTCTTATTAGTTTTTTTCTTTTTATTTCCTATTTCTTTAACTCTTTCTCTATTCGTTTTCATTTCTATTTTCCGGTTACAAGTATACTGTTTGTCGGTTGCCATTGAATTAATTACCCCAAGACCCAAGATGCAGAGTTCATCACATTTGTTGTACTCCTATGCAGCCATCAAATGTTAAAGTGATTGAAACTATTATTATTATTTTTTTTCTTACTGGTCGTATATTAAATATACCGTTGCGATAGTGGATCAAGATTAGGGCAACACTATATAAGATTCTAATATAACTGAAAATTATAAAACTCCTTTTTCTGATGCATTAAAAAACATATACTTATAAGTAAATACATTTTATTTAGAAACACTTTTCGAAACATGTTTCATATCTTCAGTAAGTAGCTACTATTATTTGAACAATAATAACTTTTAACAAAACTTTCAACAAATAGATGAACGCAAAAAAGGAAAAAACATTTGAATGAATAAAATCCATTTCTAAGAAAAACGATTTAGGATTTGGACGCATCATAGAAATATTTTGTAGAAGAAAAAAAAAGTTATGAATGGCCGGTGGTGGAAATATAAAATCCATTCTGTTTAACATTTATAAATTTTTAGATAAAATTTATTTATATGTTATTTTATTGCATCCGAAGCGGGATTTTATTTAATTTTCGATTATATAACTATTGCAATTTGATCGCAACCACATTTTTTTTTTATTTATAACTCAAATATAGTTTAAATAAAGCTTATCTTGTTTGAATAAAGAAGAAATAATACGGTAAAATCCATCTATCACCTAAATTTCCTGTTTACGTTAAAACCCTGGTGATAGAAATGAATGTTTTACCTGAGATATAATAAATGAAATGTGAATTATTGATTTAAGATTTACCTCTAAATGTTTCAGATCGTATGTGGGGGTGACGCCGAGATGGGCCAGGGGCTCGAACCTCCGCTTACAGAACACTATCTGTACTGGTCGCAGCCCCAGTATCTATCTCCTATATATATCTTCGAGAAATCGAAGACTGCCAAATTATAAAAAAAACTAACTATCTAATTTCCAAGAGTATAATATTTTGAAATGAACTATATAAATATAAGTAAGTTTTACAATTTTGGATATTTTTTATTTATTTAAAAAACCAAATACATGTTACAATTTTTCATTTTAACAGTAATGATTTTAACTAAAATGTACATTATGGAATGTGGTTAGAGATTTAAATTAACAACGTTGTGCCCCAGAAGACGTTTTGTACGTCTCTCTGGTGGCCATGGAGCCTTCTGGTGCTTTACCGCCAGACAAAGATAATTTTTCAAGTCACCTACAACAATCAAATACAAATGCATCACAAAGTCAACCATATGTATTACCAACTGTTGGAGTCTCATCAACCACAGCTGTACAACAAATACAGCAACCATTTGAACGTCTATCACGGCCAATGGCTTTTGATAAGGTATGTAATTTGATTTAAAATATTTGCATATAATTTAGCAATTTTATTCTGAAATTTACAAAATTCATAATTTTACATAAATTCGTCAATTCTACGAAAAATATTTGTCGCTTATAAAATTAGTATTTCTAGACAGCAAACGATTTACAAAAATTTTCAGCTTTTCTATTATTACTAGGGTCAATCCTTTACATGGAAAATAAAAATGTATACCGACTTTGATGATTCATTAAAGAGTCTAACTTCGGGAGGGTATGGTTTGTTTTAGTTGTGTGCGTGTGAACTTCTTAGAAACGAAAGTATATCTAAATATGATGGATGAACGTCAGGTCTACAGCTGTTCAAATGTCGTTACTTATGTCACAAGTTTTTTTTTTTGGTGACGCCATATATCACGACATTTAAACAGCTATATAGACCTAATGCCCATTTGTTTTTTTTCACTTTAGTTTGGTGTTTAAGAAGTTCAGTTAAAAATTCTTATGAAAACAATTATATGAATGAATTGGACTTCTTTTTAAAATCTTTCTACGTGTTTATTGAAAATGGATAAATGATAAATGGATAAATGTCAAATCATTCAATTTTGGTCTGAATTTCAAATTTAAAAAATATTTGCAAGCCTTTTTGGAGGAGTGATTTAGAAAACCATGCGTTATTTTGTTCAAAATCTTAAATGTTTTTCAAAAATGAAGAAAAATAACACCTCACTTAACTAGAATTTAAAAATAAATCATAAAAAATGCAATATTTCGACATAGAAATGACCTCGAAAATATAACCTGACGATAGAGAGTGATTGAATAAAACTAATAAAATGAATTTTAATTACATTAAGGTTCATGCAAAGTTTTTAATTTAATATTCTGGAAAGTGTACATCGTTTTAAAGTTTATCATGTCATTTGCATGAACACATTTTTTTTTAGCACTCGTGTGCTATTTAAGTGTTGTACATAGAACGATTTTGAAAATTTGTTCACGGTTTGGCTAACTTTTTACTTTCAAGCATTTTGTACAGAGCTGTATATGCTTTGTTGTAGGTGTACAACACCTCGTATATAAGGCCCTTGTATAATCTAATATGCCCTAGAGAGCATGTTAAATGTTGTAAACGTGGTAAATCAAGAAGTGCATACAAATATGTTGTATATAGTTTACGCATTGTGGTAAATTTTACAAAAATGTTTACAATTTACAACAAATACAACGTTAACATTTTAAATTTGGAAATACATACAAAAATACTTCATATATTTTATAGATGGAAGTAGTAGTAAGAGAAATGCAAGATCAAGAATGTGGTGTACCAGTTAGAAGTCAAAAATTGTTCCTAACATCAATTCCTTCGGCCTTTATGGGTAATTAAAATTGTCCTTGTGCTATTTTATTTCCAAATACCGAAAATACAATTTGACACAAATCTATTTTAAAATATTTAGGTTATGATTTAATTGAATGGTTAATGGAACGCCTATCAATTGAAGAATCCGAAGCACTCAATATTGCTAATCAGTTATGTTTACACGGTTACTTTTTTCCTGTTAACGATTGTAAAACCCTTGTGGTTAAAGATGACTCTTCTCTTTACCGATTTCAAACTCCCTATTATTGGCCATGGCAACACAAAACGCCAGACAATGTAGAATATGCCATATATTTAGTAAAACGATCCCTACGAAATAAACAACGTCATGGACTCGAAGACTATGAAGTTGAAGCATTAGCTAGTTTACACAAAAATTTAAAAGGAAAATGGGATTTTATTACGATGCAAGCAGAAGAACAGGTCAAATTATCGAAAGATAGAAAGAAAGGAGATAAAATTGTTGCCGACTCACAGGTATGCATAAAAGAAACATTATTTTAATTTTATTGTTATATTATTTTATTTTTTATTATCATTTTAAAATTGTGATACTACTTTAATGCTTAATAGGAACGTGCATTTTGGAGAGTACATCGTCCACCTCCTGGTCAATTTACACCATTAGAACCTTGTCCAGTTCCATCACGTGATCGTCAAGGTAAACCACGACGACGCACAGTTGAAGATTGGCAGCGCGAGGTCGATTACCTTAAATCTTCCATGGGCAGAACACGAATAAAAATGTCTCAGGCATGCGAATGTTTATCTCAATATTGGGAAACATTTTCCGACTATGATTTCTTTTTGCAACCTGCGCTACCATCAAATCCATGGGTTACTGAAGATCTAACATTCTGGCAACTGAATAATACAATCGTTGATATACCAACTGAGAAGAGAGTTAAGAGATGGGCTATATCTATTGAAGAACTGGTATCAGATCCAACTGGCTTACAAGAGTTTACCGCATATTTAAAAAAGGAATATTCACATGAGAACATTCGTTTTTGGATTGCTGTGAATGATTTAAGACGATCGGCACATTCACAAATATCAAGGAAAGTTAAAGAAATATACGAGTAAGTTAATGTTTAATTTTAAATTCATATTATTATTTATATTATTATTTAATGGTAAACAATTTTTTTTTTTTTTTTACTGAAACACATAGAGAATTTTTGGAACCTGGTGCTCCATGTGAGATAAATATAGATGGAAAAACTATGGAAAAAGTTCAACATGGTCTTAAAAGTCCATCTCGTTTTACATTTGATTCTGCGTCAGAGCACATTTATGCTTTATTACTGAAAAAAGACTGTTATCCTCGATTTGTTAGATCTGAGCATTACAAATCGCTATTGGCCACTGGAATACAACCATCGCATAAAAAACGATTCTTTGGATTTGGTGGTGCGGCTAAAAAGAAATCAACTACAGTTCAACCGAACATTGCACTTTTAACACAAGTAAATAAATACATCTGGTTGATGAAAATATGATTTCTCTCTTTGGAAGTAACAAAATATCAATTGTATGGTTGTTTTATTTTCATCTTAAATAGACACAGGCATCATCCAGTATGACACCAATACCCGTAAGTCTATCCCGACGCAGAGGCAGTGATAGAAGTCTATCTGGTTCAGCACATGAATTGGCTGTATCTGGTGTTAAAGATGGCTCTAACAAAGTGCCCCATTCCCACAGTCAAAGCAACTTAAGTGACATTCCATACAGGTTAGTATAAAAGTGTTAAAGGAAATTATTGAAGCTTTTTTTTTTTTATAGCGTTATCACAAAAGTGTTATTTTATTATTATCATATTACTACATATTATATTATTATCAATTTATTATTATTTATTTCTTTGTTATTGTTCTGTTCATTTTTTTTTTTTCGTTCATTAAAATTTCATAAAACCTACTTGAAATTATTATCATTTTTACTTTTTTGTTTTTTGTTATTTATATCTTTCTCAGTGTAGTGATTTACAGGGGTGATATGCCGTCTGGTGGTTTAGTGTCAACCACTATAATGGAAGTACCAAATGTAGTAGCCTCCACTGCAACTGGAGTACAAGATGCTTGTATAAACTATCAGTAAGAATATTATCAAAAGATGAAAAACAAAAAAAACTAAGTTTTGCCTTTTTTAATATTGTGCTCTCTTGGTTGTGATTCTATAAATATATTCATAAAATACCTAATTTGTAAAATATCATAATCTACTCTTTTAATGTAAATAATTGCTGATATAATATTATTATTATTATATATTTATATGTTGTATCTATAATTCTACTTGTATATAACATAGTTATTAAATTAAATTATATATATATATATATATATATATATATATATGTGTTTTGCCAATAATATATATGAGTGTGAGCGTGTATTTAATTACGTATACCGACAAAATAATGAACCATTAAAACCATTTAATACTTTTTTTTTATCGTATATAATTAAGAAAATAGAGATACGAGACAAAAACTAAAAACAAACTTATAAATGAATTTTCAAGAAGAAAATTATGCCATAAGATTGAGAGAAACTTTATTAAATATAATGTTTATAGTTAATAAAATTCACGTGTAGGCTAAAGTTTTCAATTTACCTACGCCCTATTTATATATATATATATTATATAATATATATATAGTTAATTAGTTGAAAACATTGATTCTTTATGAGCAAAATTATATGATTTCAAGTACCTACCTTAACTTTCAACTGCAGTTAATACATATAGAAATTAATTTGTCTACATGTCGATTTATCATATTTAGTATTTTTTATAAAATGTTTATCATTTTCAATGAAATATTTGGAAATATCCAAAGTTTTTTTCATTTACCTTCATGCTATTTCTGGTTTTGTATGAAATCGAATAGAATTAGGGACGCATTTATTTAGACTTTCAAATGAATGAAATTTTTTTTTTTTTTTCTTTTTTATTTATCATCAAATATTCTATTCTAATCTATTTTCATATAAATTTTCTCGTGTTCTATATTCAGAATATTCTCATGAAGGTTGAATATTTACGCTTTCATGATTTTTTTTTTCTATTTTCTTTTTTTCTTTAATTAATAATTGAGTGGTGTTGGTATTTACCTTATATAGTCGTATTATATTTGTGATAAAGTGCAGTAGGTAAGTTTGTGTAGGTTGTACGTGTTTAGTTATTTCACATTTGTCAAAAATTATAAGATATATATCATAAAATTCTAATATAAATGTTGTAAAGATATCTGCCCGTACATTAAAAACCATTTTTCTAATTGCACAATTTCATTTTATGTAATTTCTTTATTAATTCCACACATTTATTAATTCGATATTATTATTATTTATTTATTTATTTATTTATTTATTTATTTATTTATTTATTTATTTACATGTAATGCTCACACAGATTATTTTATAATTTGATTATAATTTAAAATATGCATTAATTAATTAAAATAATATATAAAATATATATTTATATTTAAATAAAACATATTTAATTAATATTAAATATGAATTGAAAGAGAAAAAAAAAATAAAAATATATTTATATGAAGTGGGTTTCGATCATTTATTATTGAGTAATTAATTTAAATTTTTATAACGTACCCCTATTTATATTAATTAATCTATGTAATGCAAATGCAATTCTTTTCTAAATTATTAAATATTGTTTAGAGTAAAAACGTTTAATAATTTGGCTATTCCTCAGTAATCTGATGATTCAAATGTGTAAATATTATAAATTTTAATTGGGGTATTCTTATAAATATTATTGATGTATGTGATTTAAATTACCTAAATCAATTTAAAATATTTAATATCTGAAATGATTAAAAAAAAAAACCAAAAAATTGTGATGTAATAATGAAACGATTTCTGTATTGTTATTTTTTTCTTTTTTACAATATCTTTAAAGGGAAGGATCAAAATCGGTCACTGAGAATCTTGAAACAAGTGCCGCTGTCACCGCTGTCACCGCTGTTACCGCTGGTGCTGGTGCTGGTGCTTGTGCAGTATGTCCATGGGAATCATCCGAAGTAGTTGAACCAGCAATTGTTTCTGTATCGGTATGTCCATGGGATGAAGACGAGCAAGCATCTACATCAAAACAAAGTTCCAGGTATGCGTTTTAGTTTAATATTAATATTTATCAAGGTAATTAATTCAAATTCATGGAATCTTCGATTAAATATATAAAAATGATCATTTATGATGGCTTTAAGCATTGAATCGGTTATCTGTGGGTATATATATGTTTCACATCATTAACTAATTTCTCGAAAAAAAGGAAAAATTGCAAGTAACGGATTCTGAGCATCGATTTAAGATTATTTATGATATTACAGTGGGTTTTCGCTATGATGACTTGATGAGGTCTAATTATTAATTTAAATTTCATAGTTAATCGAACTCAGAAAATTTGCTATTTTCGCCTGGTTTAAGGTTAACTAGATTTCACTCAGGTATATAATGATAAATAAAGTATTAAGTACTTCGAAAAAGTGCTTTAAAGTACATATTTTCGAGTATAAATAATTTTCCATTGCCATTATACATGCACTCTGAAAATGGTATAATGAAGTATAATTTTTAGAATGTATATTGTATAAGTATTAGTAGGTATATTTTACTATGCCCATCCTTTTTCCCACTGCATTTTATTATTTTATGGATTTTATCAATATTAACCATTAATAACAAACGTTATTTTAAGAAGTTATATGAAAATAAGAAATATTTTTAAACAATTTCAGCAGATCTAGAAATAATTCAGCAATCGATTCGGGAAGCTCGTCATCCGATATAAGTGAAATGTCTGAACGAATGCGAAAGTCCTGTGGTATACGTCAAAATACACTTGATTGTGATTTATATAGCACTAAGCGCTTAACACCTGCCGTAACTGAGCAAAGAAGAGCGTCAATGACTATTGCTCCTAGGTTTTTTTCCACTTCTAAATAATAACATTAATTTATGAATTACCGCATTACAATTTTTTTTTTTTTATTGTATTATTCTTAAACTTTGACTTTGAATTCAGGTTATGTGATCTGCAATTCTCATTCCGCCAACAAAGTGGTCCAACCACATCTTATGTCGAACAACAGCCGTCCGATTTATCTAAAAGTGCTGCTGCACAAAGTTCTACTCAGCTACCGTTTAATTTACCAAAAACATCGAGCTTTGACGATAGAGATGATTTAATTATTACTACGATACCATCAACTATTTCGGAAGAGACATCCGACATTAATATTGACTGTTGTAAACAACAATTAAATGAAACAAATTTAAATGAAAACTCAAAAACTATAATTAAAGATAACAATAATAAAAATCTTGTGCTTTCAAATGTAAGTGATAATTTAACACGGTCATTACCTAGTTCAATACAAAATAAAATTGTTGTTGATTCATGTGTGTCATCAACATTGTACGGTGCTACGCCTACAATAAAAGTTGTATGTCCTATAGGAGAAGATGAAACTATAAATAAATTGCAAACAAATATTACTGCTGATGAATCAATGATGACATCCGAGGAAAGTTCACAATTAACATTGGATGTAAGAAGATGTGATGATGCATCCATTCCATTTCCGCAAGAAGAACTATCACCAACAACAGAAGAGTATCAGGAATGCTGTGCACCAGATGATTTTCATTACGATATTGCTACTGGTGGTGAACCACTTGCACCGGGCTGTGTAGCACCAGCTCCAACGCCAGCTCCATTAATAGCACCGTTAGCTGAAGTTGAAGTATATCCGCCCGATGATGAAACACAAATTGACGTCACAGAATGTGTAGAAAATGTTGTTGAAGTTAGTGAACATAAACGTAAAAAAAAGAAACGCGGTTCCGTTGATAAGCTTGAAAAAAGTGATAAGGTTGAAGCAGTAAAAGCAAGTGACGAAGCATCTGGTAAAAATACAGTCTGTCCATGGGAAGATGAGTAAGTTTTTTTTTTTTTTTTTTTTAAATTTTGCTTAAAATCCTGAAAACATTTTACGGTATAGTTTTAAGCTTTTCATAAAATTAATTTCTAGACGTTATACAGATATTGCATTTGATTGTCATTATTATAAATAAGAAAATGATACAGAATAGATATCTCAATGCTTGTCAATAAATTATTTTGCTATGCACAAAATATACTTATTTAAACAATCAGTTGCAATCTTATATAAAAGAGGACGATTAACAAAAAAAAAAACTCGATAATTTGCCTTTGAATATAGAGTAGATTAAAGTTACACATATATATATATTCGCTTATAAGAATTTTTTTTTTATTATTTTTCGAACAAAAGATTTTAATTTTCGCGACATTTTTCGTTAAATTGATATTTTGCTTAATTTTAATTAGGTACCTTATCCACTAAAATTGATTTAAACAAAAAAACAAATTAAACAAAAACAAAAAAAAAATCAAAATATTACCTTTGTATTAGCGATGGTACATCTTCAGCTGATGGAACATTTGTCAAGACATATTCAACATTAGGATATCTATGAAAACTATAACAAACAAAGAATAAATAGAAAGAAAAAAATGGACTGTGAATGTTTTAATAATAAATTTAAATAAATTACATACATCATATTAAATTAAATAACAGGCATATTATAATTAGTTAGTGCGCTATACATCACATATATATATATATATATATTGTTATATGTATATATATGGATTGTTTATTAAATATGGAAAATCTTAAAACTATTGCTTTCACTTAAAACCTACATAAAAAAAAACATAATAATAATAATAATAATAATAATAATAATAATAATAATATGATATATAATATACATAATTATAATTATACCTACTTAGCTATATTATTATAAATATAATAGTTATTATAAAACTTAAAACAAGAAAAGAAAAAAAAAGGTAAAAAAAAAATATAAAATATTTTATTGAAAATTATATGTCCATACAAACAACCAAAGCAGAAAACACATAGGTAGGTAGCCCGATAATTATTAAAGTTTTACATAATAAGCAGTAACTTTTAAAAAATTTGAAATTATTATGTTAGTGGTTGTCGTCTTTTAACAAAAGAAAAAAGAAAAACTGATAAAAGAGCATTCCTATAGTCAAAGGGAGACCGGGTTTGCTAATTAAAAAACAAATAAAGAAGCCTCACTTTTACGTGACAAAAACGATTAAAAAAAAGCCCATAAAACTATGTAAGAGCCTAAAATAAAAACTAATTTTTAATAAAAGCAAAAGCCTCTCGTGTAGCAATGTCACCTGGATACGATAATTCGGTCCGCCACTGCCAACAGTCTTAATATAATTCCTATTAAATTGCATAATAATAATAATATGAAGATAAAATGGAACAATATGTCTAAGGCTTTGTGATCCGTATTACACATGAACTTGATGTAGACAAAATTGAATAATGAATTCAAAATATGTACAAAAGCTAAATAATAGAAATTTTCGTATCGTCCAGTTTGGGGGGTGTTCAATAAACAAAAATGTTGCGACTGATAGCTCGGAATTCCCATATTGAATAAATTACGTCATTAAATGCAATGCCTAATGCCTATGCTAACATATATTTATATATATATCTACATACATATTTATATTTAACTTACCTAATGTTAAAACATTTTCGAAATGAAAAAGGGATATCTATATATACATAATTGAACTTGTTGTTTTTTTTTTCTTTTTTTTTTTTGATATTTATTTAAAAAAAGCAAAAAGGTTTTTGTTTTTCATCATTTATCATCCCATGTGTAGGCAATGTAAGGTTTGTTTATTTAGGTGTTCAAAAGGCAGACACAATTAAATTTAAACGAAGGTACCATTGATTTTATACATGTTTTCATTATCAAACATATATTTTATGAGTAATGTTGATTTTAAAGTGGCTATTTTATTTTTGAACATATTTTATATGGATTTGTGAAATGGGTAAACAACGCAACACACATGAATAGAATGTTTCGGTTTGTGACAAAAAGGCATATAATGGCTAAATATCTATCTATAATTCTATATACATTGATATTCAGTTTCAGTAATAGATATCTGAATGTTTATGTTTTAATCGTTGCCCTTAACCCAACGAAATTAAAAAAATGAAGTTAAGCATCATTGGGTTTATAATGAGAAAATATATGACCTTTACTGCCGTTGTTGTTGTTGTTGTTTTTTTTTTTTAAATTGCATTAAAATTTAAATTTCTTCAAGTTGCAATGATTATCTATTTATTTCAATTTGTAAAAAACAAAAAAAAAAATTGTTACATTTTTATCGATATGATCATTATCACAACAAAGTGTTGCCCACTTATAAAAAAAAACAATTGAAATTTTAAAAATTACTACGAACACCTGTTGAATTTGTTAAATATATAAAAGAAAAACATAATATAAGAAATATAAAATAATATTTCAGAGCCCTTCGTATTAAAAAAAATTATCTTACATTATTTTTTTCCTTCAAACAAAAACGCGATTTCTTTTTAATTTTTGTGTGTGTGTGCGTACAATATTTAACAAGTTTCGTACTAATTTCGAATTTCATTTTAAAAAAAAAGAAGAAATTTAATAAAATATTTATAAAATCTCAACATTTTCCCGAAATGAAAATTCGATTAAATTGAATTTTATTCGAATTAAAAAATTTAAATAATAAGAAAATTATGCCATAAACTTTCTAAATTTTTTTTTTTTTTTTTAAAAAAAGAAAATTATTAGAATAAATTAAAGTTTTTGTTTTAATATGAAATTGAAATATAAACATTAATAACATTTAAATATATTTATGAATCTAAAAATAATTTTAGGATAATTAAAAGAATAAACAAAAAAAAATCACAAAAACTAAAAAAAAAAAAAAAATAAAATTAATAAAAAAAAATACAAAAAAAAAAACGAAAAAATCTGTAATAAATAATCATCATATAAATTAACAGACAATTACAGTGAATATGGTTTGTTTTTATGCGTTTTATTTATCAGAAAATTATAAAATATTTTGTTTTGTGTTTTACTCGATTTTTTAATCGACAGAGATGACAGAGAGATTAAATTATTGTAATCCACAAAAATTAATAATTCTATCTATCTTTAATGTATAATAGAAATATTTATTTCAATAATTTATTATTGGCTCACACGTACAACTATTCGCCCACCAATTATATTTTGTTATTATGTAGTTATTATTTAGTAATATTTTTGTATGAACCATCGCGTGCGCTTATAGTCCAGTATACGACTCTTCGAATTTGAACAATTGTTCTAAAATGCGTTCATCGCATACATTTATGTCCAAATATGTCTGTCTGCACAAAAATAATTACTAGTCTGAAAATTTCTCCGAAAAATGATTTTTTTGTGTCCGAAACGTTTTATAAAAGCAAAATTTGTTGCAAACTATGGTCGCAGCACATTGATTTCAGGTACAAGAGCTCTAGAGGGGAAACCAAAACGACACAAAAAGATATATTTCTTGAAAATCATGCTTTATAATACAGAAAGTAAGAGAGAGAAATTAATACAAACCATAATTTTTATTTATTTAATTAATGCGGATTCAGTGGACAACTGTCCCGCTGACTGAATGTTGGCACGACGGATTAATACAAGAATCATTGCCTCTCGTGGTAGGACCTGAACATACCTTTTCTCTGGTAACCATGGAAAACCAGTTTATCTCCAGAAGAGTGACATATTCCAAAATTCGTGCAATGGTTAGATAGACGTTGTCCCATCACAGTTAATAATCCTTTATTAAATATATTTGGGCCATTCGACGGTAATCGTAAGTTACGAAGACAATTAGTATTGGCCCAAACTACACGCAGCAAAACCAAAGAAATGCAAAACAAAAAAAAATTATAAAAAAAAATCATGTCTAAAACATATTCTAATAATATTTAAATAAATATTGTGAGAAATAATAAGAAATTCAATATAAAACAGCAAAACAAAATTTAATGTAATGTCTTTGACGAAAGCATATAATCAGATTTTCATTCATAAAATTTCATAATTCAAATTAATATTTATATTAGATGTTAAATATGTAAATTTAATTTGTCATATTAAGTAAACGAATAAAAAAAAAAAAAAAGATTTGCTTCACTTAACTGAGGGAAAGACTATTGAATCATTTTGCATGTTGTTATTTTTTGTAAATTCCTTCACACCGCTTGGTTGAAGAACCATTTGATTAATTATTCTTTATTCTTTTAGTATCCATTTCTTGTTACTGTTAAATATTTCTGTATTGATTCTTTATGCACAAAAAGAACAATATGTTTATAAAATTTTATCTGAATTTATTATTCAATAACCTCTGAAATTGGTTGGTTCCATTAAAAAAAAATAGAAAATCAATTAACTGCCTTAAAATTACTATAAATTCATGAAAAATTTGTTTTTTCATTTTGTTCATATTTTCATTCGTTAAACTTCAATTTGTTTCAATTGTTGCCAAACAAAAATGATTCAATAGTTTTATGAAAGTAAAGAAAGCCAAATCAAACGAAAAGCTATAGTAAAAAATTAATTAAATGTTGTAACCAAATTATTAAAAAAATTAAATAAATTATTACACAGACACACTTTATCTCATGCTTATAATAATATAATCCCATTATTCTACAATTATATTCGATGTTTGTACTCTATTTAGAATATACAAAAAATAAAACAAAATGAATACGTAATGAATTAAATGGCAACAAAAAAAAAAACGAACATAATAAAATCAATTCTGGCATATAATAAAAAAATTGTTCATTTAAAAAATTCTTTATAATATCATATTGAAATAATCAATTGTCTCATACAACAAAACAACCAAATAAAAGTAAATGTCATCAATAAAAATTGATTTCGATATTTTGTTAAACCAGAATTTTAAATGAACAAATTTTTATATATGTTATGAATGTGCGTGAATGTTTATACGTATTCATAATACATAATTTTAATGATGTGTAATTATAAATAATGAAATTTGTATGTAACGTAAGTTATAAAAATAATTAAGAAATAATTAAACATTTAATTTTAATATAAAACTAAAAATCAGCAGAAAATTTATATATTAGTAAAATTTAGAAGAAAAAAAAAAAAATTTAAACAAAGAAATTTGGAAAGTTTATGATAAATTTTATAACACTTTATTGCGAAAATATCTACTAGGAGAATCGTGTCATTTTGTATCAATTTTTTATTTGTTTTTTTGTTTAGCATTAATTGAACGAAATAATAAGATTTGCAGAAAATATATTCATTCATTCATAGGTATCCGATAAGATTTTATAAGCCAATAATTTATTATCATTATTATTTGTATGCATGGTTCAGTTGAAACAATTGTTTTATTTGTTTTTTTTTGTTTTTTTTTTATTTTTTCTATCATTGGACAAATAAATGGTACCCGCAATTTATTCTTTTTTACTTATATTGGCATAAGGCATAAGCAAATTGTATATATTTCTTTTTATCAATAACTGTCTAAAAATGTGTAATTCCGAATTTGTAAACATGAGACAACTGCTAAACCGTTTTAATTTCAAATTAAAAAAAAAATAAAAAAAACAAATTGCAAACCTTATATGGCACAAAAAATTAGTTCAAATTTATTTATTTTTAAATAAAATAATATACACACTCATTTTGAATCGGAAACGATTACCGCACCCCATCAATATTATAAGTTTATAAAAAAAAAAAAAAAACATACAAACAAACAAAAGAAAAAGAAAATAGTTTTAATTAATTTTATTATCCAATATTTTATCAATTGGCATTTCGAATACCTACCTATAAATTTAAAAAAAAAAATTATGCATAAAATTAACTTTCTAAATTAAATATAGAAAGTGTTTTTTATTAATTTTTAATTAAACTTAACATTCAAATTATAGTTAATGAATGTGTATACCTATGTCAAAGAATATTGAAATAGAAAACTAATAATTCGTACTAATATTTAAAATATTATTAATATAAAAATTAATTAGCGACTTAATTAAATTGTACTAAAATAAGTATAAAAACATTTTTTTTGTTTTTTTTGAAAAATAAATAAATCACCAACCTAACGTATGTTCTAATCTCATAAAATAGATGTATAATTTAGAAAAAAAAAAATATATAATATATATAATAATTAGATTAAGTCAACCAGCCATATTGTAATTCAAAATGAAATGGAATGAAATTGATAAATAAAATTTGTGAACTATTTGAATGAAAGATTGAAACCAAAAAAAAAAGAGGGTATAAACATTAAAAAAAAATAACAAAATAACAAAATAACAAAATAACAAAATAACAAAATAACAAAAGATTATAAATTATTACATTAATTAAATTACAAGCAACTAATCCAACTACATCATATGCATTTACATTTAATCTAAACCTTAAGTACATAAATATATTGAGTAAACCCATATGCGTTTTATTGTTGATGTGAATAAAAAAAAAATAATAAAAAAAAAATGTAATACTTAATAAAAAATAGTACCTAAAAATTATATACTTACACAAATTCATAGCAAAATTTAAATGAAAATATATACCGCTATATATAAAATACATACATATAATAAAGTGCTGATCCTTTATTATATATTATAATTATTGAATTTATTGATTTTTGAAGAATGGGCAGATGTGTTAACGTCAATTATAGTAGGAACCGAAATTTAGTTAGAAAATATTTTCTTTGTATTTTCGTTGAATTATCTGATACAAATATAGAAAAAAAAAAAAAAAAAAAAGCCAACAAAATACTCTGTTTTCAGTTTTACAATAGATATCAAACGCATCTTGATGATCTTTTATAAAGAAAAAAAATTTGATAAAAGTTGTTTTAGCTATGGACGCCCCCCCGATTGTGTGAAAGTTGAGATTCGGATTTTAAATTTTTCTGTTATAAATACGTTTTTTGATCCGTAAAAATAAAATATTTTTGCTATAAATATATCCTACATTTTTATTATGTGGGGCGAAGTGAAAATTATGATTTTGGTAATGGTGCGCCCATTATCTCCTACCTTACATATTTTTATCTTAATAAATACCAATATAATAAATAGCTCTGGCTATAATATAAAAATGAATATAAATAAATGGATTTGCTTAATAGCTCTCTGTTATATTAGCCCGATTGCATTTTGTAATATTTAATTTACTATTTCACATGAATTTTCTTTCCATCGATCGTCAGCACCAAAATTATTTGTAGATAAACAAAAAAATTAAACATTTCCAATTCCAAAAGAATATCATTTCAAATCAATTCATTCATTAAAATAACTAATAATGAAATATTGTATCTCAAATTCTTTTTTTTTTAATATTAGATACATTTTAGGTATAAATAATAACAATAGAAATTTACTAAACATTTAAATCGAGACGACTAACATTATTTTAATAGTTTACAAATTTTCAAAATGGCCTATAAAAAAATTATATATGTTAATTTTTACTGCAAATTCAATAATTTGTATTTGTATCAATGTAATTTTTATTATTAATTTCTATATTAAACTAATGTTTTTTATATGTAAAGTGTATGTCAGTATAGAGGGACAAAAATAGATTTAAAGAAGAAGAAGAAAATAAAATGTAATAAAAAAAAAAAAATGATTTTATTACGGTTTTTCAAGTGTATCGAATCGTATATTCATTGCATTTCGTATAAACGCGTTTTCATATTCATTTAAGTCGGCGGAAAAAAAGCCATTGAATAGAATAAAAAAAAAAAATGAAATGAAATGAAAATTTTTGGCTAATAATGTGAAAAAAAACAGTTCGAAACTATTTGCTGTATGTTTCTTGTGAAGTTAGAAATGATTGGAAAACGTAAATGGATAATTGTATAGTTATACGAAATCAATAAAATAAGAAAAAATTCGACATATTTGTTAAATCAAATGTTTGTTACATTTATTATTCGTATCAGTTCTCACCATCCCAAAAATTATTGTTATGCGTCGATTAGTTTTCATATAAATGTGGCCTATAGTTATAAACAAAAGAGAAGATAAATAATAGGAAATTCATACATATAGGGAAATACCAAAAACAATGTAATTTATGTTAACATAAGATATTTTTTTTTAAATGATAATCAATAATAAAATTAAAACAATCGAAAGTACTTACCCTACTGGTTTTTTACTTGTTACCACCGTTTTGAAACATATTTCAAATTATAATTTCTTAAAATCTATTTTCAAATATATAACAAACAAACAAACAAACAAACAAACAAACAATAAAGATGAAATAAAGAATATTTTTTCTATGAAATAAATTTAATTCATTTTCATTATGAATCCAAAAAAGAATGATTAAAAATAAAAAACATTAACCCGTACAAAATGACGTACAATGAATATAATATTTTAATTGCATTTTTTTTTTTTTTTTTGAAATTATTAACTAAACTTAATACATATATCAATATATATGCTTATGAGAATTATCAACTCTATATTTATTTGTAATAATATTTGCATTTGATTTGCTTTTTAAAAAAAAAAAAAAAAGCTATTGCTTACCGCATGCATTAGGTACGATTACTTTTGGATAGTTGGAATCATGGGACGATTAAAAAAAACAAAATTGTAATAATCAGAATCAATGGTTACGAAACCATTTACAAATAATAAGAAAGGTACGAGTTGCTTTTTAAGCCACCGCCTAAATACTAGAGATAAATACTGAACAGCAACATCTTATTTAGAAATGTTGAACAACAACAAAAAAGCCATATATTAAATCTATTTATTATAATAAATTTCAATAATCAGTATTCGTTTTTAGTTAAAAAAATTAAAAAAAAAAAAAAAAAAAAGTCTTTTGAAGAAACAATTATGAAAAAAAATTAAAACGAATTACCAATTTTGCAGTTGCATTGATCTTATTTTAAAATGTATATTCGCTTAGAATTTTTAGAAATTCAAAAGGAAGAAAAAATAATTAAAAAAAAATAAAATAAATAAATATATGAAGAGTTTATTTGTGTTATATTTAGGTATTTACCTGAAAAAAAAAAAATTAATGAAAAATTAAAAATGAAATTGGCGTTGGCGTTGCTACATCTAAATTTATTATTGTATATATATAAATTAATATAAAGCAAGAATATAAAAGCTAAAAACTAAAAATATTAATTGAATGTGAATATTTATGTATCTTCATTCTTCATATTTATATATATATATTTATTTTTTTTGGTCTAAATTAAAAGACGGTTGAGAAAAAAAATACAAAATTATTTTTAGAAATATAAAATTTTACGATTTAAATTAACATTTAATTTTTTAATTAAACTGTTATTTTAATATTGAATATATCTTAATTCCACATCCCCTTTTATGCTCCTCCAAAAATACATCCCTAAAATAAAATATAATATTCAATAATTAAATAAAATTGTTGCATTTATACGCTAATCAGCGTTTAAATCATTTTGTGAATTCCTTGAAAAAAAAAACAGAAATTATACTGTTTTCAGATTTTATTTTATTCGTATAAAATACAAAATTGATTAAAAGAAAATATGAGAACTAAAATAGATAAAAAAAAAAAAAAAAACTATAATAATAATAATAATAATAAGTCACATATTCAAAAAAAAAAAAAAAAATTAATAAAATAAAAATAAACTAATTCAAATTCTTTATAATTTATTATTATTATAAATTATTAAACATAATTAACCAAATGAATTGTTGATAGAATAATGAAATTATGATACCTAGCAAACATAAAAAATAACAGAAAAAAAAATAACAAAAAAATAAAAATTACAAAAAAAAAAAAATAAAAATAAAAAAAAAATAAAAATAAAATGATGTTAGTTATTAATATTATAATATTATTACTGTAGTTGTATATCGAATAAAAAGTACAATAATGTGTTAAAACATTGTATATTATTTTTTACCGTTTTGTTTATTTTCAGTTTGAATAAATTTAGTCACATTTGTGACGTTCACAATTTAATCTATCGATTTTTGATGTACATTCTGGACTTATAGCCAATATTTACGTAATTGTATTCGATTGCTATCATTTCGCTTAGATGTATTTCTCGATATAACAATATCGCCGTGCTAGTTCAAAAGTAAGACATCTTAAAACGTATACGTTATCAATACAGATACAATCTTTTGCATCAAATTTACGTTTTAAGATGTCTTACTTTTGAATTGGCACGGCGATATAATATATTGGGATGGTCCTTATTTGCATGGATTTTTTTTTTCTTTACGAAATCAACCAATACCCAATATCTATCTCTTTACAAAAAAACATACTGATGTTCAGAATAGATTCAAAATCAAATTTAATTGGATTTATAGTATAAATTCGTTATGGAAAACCGTGAAACTATATTAAGACCAAAACAGTATCAGAAGCCACACTCAATCATACACCCAAGCCATAAATCTAAATCTATTAAATCCAGAGTACGTATAGTGTGGTAATTTTCCAATGGAAATATTTCCTTGCATGTTGCCGTCCACCTCAAATTTATTGCAATTTTTCCATTTCTCCTTTTTTTTTCTTTTTTGCACATTTTCATAGAAATAACCTTTGCAAATCGGTATTGGTAAGTAAATCTATAAGCATTCTGCACATTTTACTTCAGTTTTAAGAAGTTCTGTGAATTTTGAAAAAAATCAAGTATTGGTTTGATAATTTTTTTTTCTCCGATGCATGTGGACGGATTTTTTTGGACAAGATACCAAAAGACGCAGAATTTTTTTTTTCTTCAAAATAATTTTTTTTTTGAACTATTTCGTTTTTGGGTCGTGGTACCAAATTTTTTTTTTTTTTGCACTTATTTTACATATTGAGGTGGAACTCAGGTGTGGCCAGACGGATTTTATTGTTTAATATACCAAAAGACGCAGAATTAAATTGTGAAAATATATGTACTGGCCTTTTTTTTAACCGGGAAACATCGTAGTTGTATATTTTAATATAATGAACAACTACGCTTTACATCACATTTTAATTAAAACTTTAATTTGGATGTGAGATTTAAAGAAAGTAAAACAAAAAATCGTAACTTACGCTACGACTATCTACGTGTGGAATGGTCCACTATGGTTTTAAAATAACCAAAACCGCTTCGAAACGTCGGCGAAAAATTAAAGCATTGTAGTTTTATTGATTTATGACCGTAGATTTCTCCCATAAATTCGTATCCAAAAGTTATAGGAAAAATATCCGATTTATGGGGAAAATATCCAAAATTTATGAGAAAAATATTCAAAAGTTATGGGAAAAATACGCGAATTTATGGATGATTTATCGTCGTCCCTCAATTAAAATTTAATAATTTAAGACTGTGGATAGTCATGGAATTTAAAATAATTCCTTATTGTCGAAAGTTTTACAAAGTTGATGATATTTGACATATTTCTCTTAGATCCTCAATAACACCTCTTAGACGTATTAAAATCATAATAAAAATCGAGAGAAAATTAATGACATTATAGTTTTATTGATTTATGACCGTACCCGAGCACATGTGCAAATCGGCTTGCTTATTGAAATTAGTTCCTGTGCAAAATCTAGAATTTCTCCACTATTATTAAATTCATAACCCACTAACTATAATGTCCAACAGGTTAACCAGATTTTTACACACAAAAAGATAAAAAGATAAATAGTAAATAAAGAATGATGTAAATACAAATAATATCTATAACTGCACTGGGTTAAAGTAAAGGAATAAATTATTCCTTGAGCACAGGTTCTAGATATATTAAATATCTATCAGATATATTAGGCGCTATTCATATATTACGTAACGCGATTTTAGTATGTTTTAGAACCCCCCCCTCCCCATCGTAACATTTTGTATATATGTATGAAGTTTTGTTTTTCTTTTATATGCAATGTAACACTTCTGAAATCTCTGTATTTCTATTAAAAAATCAAAAAAACTTGCAAACAAAATTTTCTTCAAATGTTACTTTTCGCTAGAGCAATAGACAATTTAATTGGTAAGTATTCTGCATAGCAGCGAATGTAATTTAAGTTCAATTTGCTTAGAAGTCAAGCCAGTTGCTATAATGATGATGATTTATCTGAATGTGGGAATACTGCGACGATGATAATTTTTCAGATTTTGACAGTGAAAATGAAGAGGATGCGATTTTAATTTCATGTGCTTATTAAAATTTCATAAAATCCAAATCGAAATCGA